>CM061533.1:165752135-166013277 GCA_030545055.2 Neoaliturus tenellus | reverse complement strand
CAACAATAATTCTGTAGTTAGCCTACATTCATAGTGATATTCCCTTCCATTATTTTCAAATGTTGGCCTAATTGATCTAAACGGCGATACGAAGGCTGGTAGAATTTGAGTGATATAAATATATAGGCCTAGTCACAAACCTAGAAAATTATAAATAAAATCTAATTTTTTTAATCAATGCAAATAAAGATATACACGGGTTATATCAAAATCCAAACAAACAATCAGCATTTATAACTGTAACTTAGATTTAATGCGTGCCATCAATTACGACGGTTACTCAAACAGACGGTTCTGTTATTTTTATAAAATCCTCCATATTTTTGATACAAATACATTGAGGAATAACCAATCATAGTTAAGTATGCGTTATTTCAACGATAATACATTTGCATACAGTTTTTATCATGTAGGATTGGTCAGTCCAAACCGCCGGGGGTGCCCAAAGTGTCGGTAGGCGGGGAGGTAGTGGGGGCATGGTGGGGACACCTCTACCGGCAGTGACCGAGAGGGAGGGAACGTCACGTCATGATCCTCGATCCACCAGTGCTGACATGCTTTCCCGCCAGAAGGCGCCTGCGGTACTTGTGATACCATTCCGCTTTTGATCGACCTAGCGAACTGCCGCACAGAGTTTACAGGAGTCATATTTATTTTGACTAAAATAACGACATTAAAAAATGCTTGTCTTATGATTTTACATAAATTTAGGAATTATGTACTAAATATTACGTAGATTTTGGGACTAATAATTATAATTGTAAAGTAAATCTATACTTATTTAATACGCTAAGGGTTTTTTGTCTTGAGAACTCCTCCCACAATTTCCAACCAATTTTTAAGTTTTTAGTGTCGTTGGATAGGGCTTGGTCTGTAGTTGTTTCCGCCAAAATCTGGTGAGAATCGGACTGAAAATAAAGGCGATATCCACCATTGAAATCTCAAAAATTCCCATTTAAATAACATTAGGATTGAATAAAGCATTTTAAACAACTGTTAATAATCAACTGTAAATACGTGTAGTTTTGGTGATTAAAGATATTCACAATATTGGATTGGTAGGATGTCATTGATTTAAAGCTGAAAGTAACATTTGCTATCATATGAAAATAAGTTGCTCGAATTCGAGCAACACGTATACTAGTATCAATTAATTCAAACTATACACAAAACAATGTTTTTGATCAAGAAGTGACTGATTAGGCTTATTTTTAAAAATGATCGTGGAAGAAAATTAATTACCCCAGCGGCTTTTATATTCGTAAAGAATAAGTTTTTAAATTTGTGTACATATGAATATATGAGTGTGTAAAACGTTACTAAATACTTGTAGTTCTAGCATTTGCTCGGTAAATCTCCAATATATTTGCCAAATACCACTCACTCACGTATCAGAGTATCTCCATAACCATGGGGTATAGATGGTTTAAATTTTGCATGGACGTTCCTCTTTGCTAAAAAACGCTCACTAAGAAACGGGTTTGCAAAAATCCTTCAGGTCTCTGCCCCACATTACTTCAAAATTTCCATCTAATGTTAATCTTATGACCAATTTTTTAATATAATTCAAAGCAACAACAAATCTGACAAACTATGGGACCTAGAATGTTAAAATTTAGCTCAGGTGTTGTTCTTTGCTCATAGGTGCTCACTAAGAAACGACTTTGCAAAATTCCATCAGGGCTCTGCCACACAGGAATTCAAAATTTCTATCTAATGTTATCCTTATGGTCAATTTTTTATACAAATCTAGGAAACAACGAATATAGAAAACTATAAGACCTACGATGTTGAAATTTGGCATGGACGTTCTGCTTTGCTCATAGGTGCTCACTAAGAAAACGGTTTTGCAAAATTCCATCAGGGCTCCGCCACACCGGACTTCAAAATTTCTAATGTTATTCTTATGGCCAATTTTTAATATGAATCTAGGAAAAACATATCTGAAAAACCATATGACCTAAGAGAATTATTTGGAACGTTTTCAATGGGATATCCACTTCGCCCATCGGTGCTCACTAAGAAACGCTCTTGGAAAGCATCTTCAGGGCTCTGCCCCTCGGGTTTATTAAATTGGTCTAGGGCCAATGGGGTTGAAATTTGGCATGGACATTTCTCTCTGTTCATAGGTATTCACTAAGAAACGGTTTTGCAAATATAGTTTTTGAAGTCCTTTAGGGCTCCGCCCCACAGAACATCAAAATTACTCTATTGCATCCGTTGTTGAAATTTGGCATCGATGTTCCTCTTTGCTCATATTTATTCACTAAGAAACAGTTTTACAAATATAAAGATTATTATTATATAGTTTTGGAATTCCTTTAGGGCTCCGCCCCACTGGACTTCAAAGTATACTCTAAAGCATATGGGGTTGAAATTTGACGTAGCCATTCCTCTTTACTCATATGTACTCACTAAGAAACGGTTTTATAAATATAGTTTTGTATGCCTTTAGGGCTCCGCCCCACAGGACTTCATGATTACTATAGAGCCTACAGGGTCTACTTAATCACGTAATTCTACGTGGACGTTTCTCTTTACTCATGTGTACTCATGAAGAAACAGTTATGCAAGTCTTTTAGTTTTTAAAGTCCTTGAGGGCTCCGCCCCACTGGACTTATAAATTACTCTATACTCTCATACGGTGTTCAAACTTGACTTGGACATTCCTCTTTACTCATTTGTACTTACTAAGAAATGGTTATGCAAAGATAGTTTTTGATGTCTTTTAGGGCTCCGCCCCACTGGACTTCAAAATTACTCTAGGGCATACGAAGCTGAAATTTAACGTGGACATTCCTTTTTACTCATATGTACTCACTAAGAAAAGGTTTTTCAAAATAAAGTCTTTGAAGTCATTTAGGGCTCCGCCCCACTGGGCTTCAAAATTACTATATAGCCTACAGGGTTGAAATTTGACGTGGACGTACCTTTTTACTTGTAATGTTGCCTACTAAATAAAAAATGGTTTTGCAAATATAGTTTTTGAAGCCCTTTAGAGCCCCCTACATAAGGGTCTATGGGGTTTGAAATTTGACATATTCGTTCCTCTTTGCTCATATGTGCTCATTAAGAAGATTTTTTTTGCGAAATTCAATGCTCTGCTCACATAATTCTTAAGAAAGAAGATTTCGTTGCTCTTTAAAGAGATATTATTATATGTAAAATGAATTTAATCACGGGCGAAGCCGTGATGGCAACAGCTAGTGTAGTCATATTTTTACAGTAATAATCTCAGCCACATAAACCTATCCTCTAAAATGTTGAGTCCGTTAATTACACTTAACTACGTAATTAACTAATTACACTTAACTACGTAATTAACTAATTACAGGTTAATTAGTTAATTACGTAGTTAAGTTAATTTGTTAGTTGTGACATATTAAGCGGTAAAATCATGAGTGATGGGTTAAAAATGACCAATTGCTAGGCAGGTTGGCAACAATAATTTTTTTAAAGTCTAACGGCCGTCTCCATTCCGTCAGTCTCTGTCTATTCCTCTGCAGCTATGTACGCAGATCGCGTCTCCGTGGGGCTTTCATCATTAACAAGGCTGGTTCCGTGTAATGTTAAGGTAAGGCAGTTAATTATTGTTGATTTTTTCAAGTTATTAGTTCAAGTTTTGTAATTTTAAATTCCTAGGCCAACTTACTAGGCCTACCTCCTTAGCTTAAAAGGAAGTCAGGGACACCTAGGGCTTACGCTGAAATTATTAATTAGCATCTTCTTGATTTTACAATAGTTTGGATGCTACTACAGTATTCTATTTTCTCCTCTTAAAAAATATGTTTTTTTTTAGTTAGAGTCAGATTACCGAACGCACTTTTAAAGTTTTTAAATGGCCTTTGAAATAGTAGTCAATACTACTTATTTACTTTAATTAGGCTACTTAAATCCTAGAGGTAACTAGGTTTTGCTAAGACATATAAAAATTATTTTAATTCTTAAATTCTTAAATAATAGATTAACCTATTAGTTTAATCTTTTAAAGATATTTTTGCCTCCTAGGGGAAGGTTTTATTTTATTTCAAAGTGTGGGTCTAAGCTAACTGAGAAAGTTTTCTTTTTTTCTTTTTAAAGTATCTTAACTTGACGTAGGGACATAAGAACGATAACCTTTTATGGTTCTTATGCCATAAAACCTTTATAAACCTTCATAAAACATAAACATATTGGGTAACCTTAACAAAATTACTTTACCTACAAAACCAACTAAGTTTAAGTGGAATGAATTCTTAATTACAAAAAATTGAAGTAATCTTGGAGCCCTATTCTGTTAGGAGGGATTTCACTTTAAAATATTTATCAGTTTCCTCGCTCATTGTTACTTGCATTTTGACTAACAAAATTACAAAACTTGAAATAAAAACTTAAACAATCAACAAAATAAACTGCCTGACATCAAGTATGGTACCCACCTACCCACTAGATTCGTACCCACCTACCGAGTAGGTTGATACCAGTGACCAAGTAGATTGGTACCCACTGACCAAGTAGATTGGTACGCTCCTACCGAGTAGATTAGTACCCATCTACCGAGTCGATAGGTACCATTCTACCAAGTAGTTGGTTCTCATTTACCGTGTATAGTGGTTCATTCTAACCGGGTATGACAGTTATTTTTAATGGAGAGAGTTATGTTATACTGATTTATAGGTTATTTTTTACTGAATGTTTTAATTAATTTACTTGGTTAGGATTTACACACATCAATAGGTTAGTCTTTTGACCAAGCACAGTTACTTATATTTTACCATGATATTCAACCAACTTCAGTTGGTTGTGGCAACCTTCTAAACCGGTCGGTGCTATAGTAGGGGAGACCGGGGCTGAAAGTCACACGGGTTGGTTGTCACAAAGCTTATAACTTCTGCCACCAACTACCGGTATCTGTATGTTTGTAAAAAATTTCGGCAGGGGGCAAGTTGTCACATAGAGTAAGGGGTTGGTTGTCACATGCTAATCAAATAGTTAATTTTCAGTTAATATATTGCACTATATTGTTATTTCATTAATTGATCTTCATCAATAATTCTCCAACTACTGTATGACATAATCCCCAATGTCATAGTGTTGAGATTTGGTGGTTGTTCTTTTAGGACCAAATTAGCTACGTGTTGGTTTTTATGCCGATTTGTCTTATAGAGCCTCTGCCTGAAAAGTCCTATAAAATGTAGAATAAATTCACATATGTTTGAACTAGATATTTCATCACTCGAAAAACGTAAAGAACAACAGAAGAAAAATAAAATTTTTAAGAACATTTTAAATATATACATAGTTCCTATAATATATCCACAGAAAGCCCTCAAAGTTCTTTATATTATAATACACACGAAAGTACACTTCCTAAACGTAAAATGAGCTCAGGAAATAGCTTATTCCCGCTACTGCACGGCATAATTACATAAGTTAACTTTCTGTGCATTTCTAGTGCACGGAAAGTAACCGTTATGGGATTTTTCAGTGTAGACCTATCAGCGGTTGCATTAGGCCGATCAACTGTTTCATAACGCTGAGTTTCCGTGCGAATGTACCTTGACATAAGCACGGAAATTCAGCGTTATGAGTTCGGTTTTTTCTTGATACTAATTTGAATAAACAAATATCTTCACATTGTTTACAATTTTTTCGTTATCGTCATGAAAAAAAAATTGAATAAATTCTATTGAATTGCAAAATAAAACAGCTGTTGATAGTAAAACTATACAATATGCTGTTTGTTTTGTAAGGTACATTGAACATTTTGAAATTTTGGTTGGAAAATATATTACGTCATGATGTGGTAAAGCCACAATTTCAAACTACCTGTTACTATTAGATTTGTATCCTTTTATCAAACTTAATACTTGTATTTCCGAACAAAATATCAGTCCATCATTACAGGGACATTGGAATATCTGAGGTTGGCACCGTCTCTAACTCACAAAGAACACACAGCAGGGTGCCAGCCGCGGGCATAAAATTGTCCCGACCGCCCCGGTATCGCCCCTGCATATCGTCTCTGTCAATTCATATCTCCAATAATACTAAAGGAACCGGCGCAGAATGTTTTTATGGTTAATATCTGCATTAAGAGTCTTTGAAAAAAGGAAGTTTAATGTATAGTAAGTTTGTTTACACATGAAAATCCAAACAATATAGAATTCAATTTATGATTGAAAATTAATACATGTTTAGTAAATTAAATTACTTAAAGTTTAATTTTTGGTGCTTTTTGGTAAAATTGTGTTTTGGCGTTGCTCTGTAAACTTAAACAATTCTTTGTCACAGACTGTAGGCCTAAACTAAAATACCAAGCCCAAAAGGCTTTGTTCTTTAATAAAAAGAGCTTATTCGTTCAGCTCAATCGGCACACAATTTCTGAAGGGGTGTGTGTTCCACGATCTCGAAATGTAGTGGTTCGATTTTCCTTAAACTTTGCATTTAAGAGTATTTTGGCTCAAAAATAAGTTTAAAAACAGCCTCAATCCCAGGAAAAATCGAATTTTGTCTATATTTCAGTTTTGAAATCGTATTTTTTAACATTGGTCTTATGGGTTGCTATTTTGGTAATGAAATAACTACGAAGGTATACAAAAAGAAAGGAACACTAATGTTAAGCAGACCTTTTGAAACAGCTGTTAAATGTGAAGATTTATAGTTGGTTGTTCGTGGAAAATTAATAGCTTTACTACCATGACACTATATCAAAACTGAATTAAAACCAACGAGCAAGGCTCGGTTAACCTGGTACTGTTGATTATGAAGTAACAGAGATCTATTTTTGTTTACTATCTGGGTTTTTAAATTTATCTGAAGGCTATCAGCTGTTAAATAACAATTCACATTAAAGAACTTTTCGAGTAAAGAACATCGATATCACCTATTTTCGACCCTCACTTCTACCAACGAAACACCTATTTCTGGCCTAGGGCGGTAATGGAAACGGTAGCAGAGAAATCTAGAATATTAGAAGGTATTTAACAACAACAACAACAACAACAACAACAACAAATAACAAATCAGTGACGTAGTTAGTAGTTCAGCTGATAGCAAATGTTAAATATGTATGACGTAGATGGGAAAATAGTGTTTTTAAATTGGAATCAGCTGTAGTCACTTACCGTTAGAGTATTAGTTTTGGTGGCCTTAGCTGATGTGAAGTGGTTGCCTAGCAACCAGAAAGTCAAGCAGTACATCTCGCTAGGTTAGTCGAAGTTGAGGTTATGTTTTGTTTGTTATGGACGAAAGAGTAATTTTTTCACTTGTTTAGAATGAATTGAATTGTGTAGTGCGATGAAAAATATTGTTCATAACTCGGGTCGAAAGCGTTTTACCAACCCTCGATCGTTTCAACACGATCTCGGGGCCGGCAAAACGCTACTTTCGGCCCTTGTGACGAAATATACTATTTAGTAATAGTTGGTCAACATTTTAAAGCGCCCTCTAGAAATAAATCAAAGGCGAGGGGGGCGAAACCTGAAACCATATGACCTTTTTAATTACGATTCACTTACACGCAATATCCTAAGCTTAAAATCACAGATCTATCTTAAAAATCGTTTCAGTAGGTCAAGAGAGAAAAAGGGACGTATCAGACGAAACCCTTATAGACATAAAAAGATAGATAGTCCCAAGGATATGCGAGCTCGGAACCCATGGAGGGCGCCGCGCCGATCGCGTGCCGCAGCGACACATTGTGACTTTTATCGTAATTAAAACAGGCGCTCAGCCGCTATCGGTGTATCAGAGTACTGTATTTTCGTTTTATATCTTGAATGAGAGTTTAATAGATGAAACAAAAACTCTACGATCTACGAAAACTCTCCTGTTCAGCTACAGTATAAAGTGAAAGCAAAAATCTAGCACAGGGTACGAGCTTAATATTTTCTTAACGATTTAGATAAAACTTTATTACATAATACATAGTTTTTCTAACTAAAAACCTACTTTTTCAGGGTAATTCTGTATTAGTGTTTTTGTTCCATTTTTTTATTTGGTCGCCTTTTTTCTGTATGGTGGAGCCAGCCCTGATGCACCCCCTAATGATCGGCGGCTGGGGCACGAGCCCCGGCCGCCCCCCATTAGTAACGTCACTGGGCCTACTGCTACATCTTTGAATGTTGAACAAACGCGGTCGCGGTGGCGTCACCTCTCTCAGGCCGGCGGCGGCGTGGAACCCCGTGCGGCTACATTACATAGATGGCATGGTCCTCGGACCGGTCATGTACATAACAACCGATATTGATAAAGTTAAAAAATTTGTTGTATAGATTTGTTATTACTGTCAACATTTTGTTAATATGAAAACATACATTATTTACAATCAATAAAATATTACCATCAAAATTTAAATGGTAATATTTTATTGGGGTTAACGAAATAACCCATGGGGCTAACGAAATATTACTTACCCATCAATTAATTAAGTTTTATAACAAATTTTACTGAGAAATGATAAATATCCCCGTCGCAGCTGACCTACATACTTAGCGAATTTCCAATACATCTTTATGTTTCATAGGATGATACTACTGCTCACAAATTCTGCTCCTAAAAGAATTTCATCTACACAAAGGTTGTTTACTTCGAATTTACTTATAGTTAAAGCAGGAAAGACAAATTATACCTACTGTATTGAAGTCAAAGTCAATAATGTTACGATGTCGGTTGAATGGTAATGAATCCAAAACATTACGTTGTTGTTGGGACATTGATCTACGAAGATATATTTTTAATAATTTGTAGGTAAAATTTTGAATAATTTTGTTCTATTTCATCTTTTGTTTAACTGAGACAGAAAGGGTACACGGACCCTGCATTCACATAACAGTACCTCTAGGCAAAGATTTTTTCCTACATAGGCTAATACTAGTTTTATATCGTTTTCACTTAAACATTGGAAGTCATTATATGACGTCAGAAAAAAAATTAAGGTTTATAACCGGGTTACCAAAGATATGTCAAGATGAGATCGGAGCTCGTATAAATAATTATGATTTATTACCACTTATGACTAAAACAAACCAGGCAGCTTAGACTATTTATACCCCTTATACTAAGATGCATTAGATCCCTTATTAGATTAAGTATTAGAGTGCAAGTTAAAAAAAATAATGAAAACTAACTGTTAAAAGTCTCTTCAATGTTTAATTTGCCGTAACAACATAGAAAGCTATTTAAAAGTACACAGACCGCGCACATGTACGTTTCATAAATAGGTGTTTAAGGAAAATAAATAAAAAACTTATAAGTATTAATATAAATGGTGTAGTTTATCGGATATACACTGTTTGCGTTTTGATGTTCCTTCCTGTGTATTGTTTGGGGATATCGCATGAGGCCACCTGCAGCAGTCTGGATTTACCCCGCGCTGACATGTTCCGAGAATCGCCGATTTGGTGTTATGAAAATAAACTGTTTATAATACACAAAGGACATCTTTCTTAATAAAAAAAAAATTGAGTTCAGTAAAAAAATCTCAGTTGAGTCTCAGTTGCTCTTTGCTAACAGGAGAGTGAGGTAGCTTGAGAGTGATTTTTCATGTGCCCTGTGCAGTTCGTTAAAGTTAACATTTGAAGTTTTTAGTTTTAGTTTGTAGTTTTTTGAAGTTTGTAGTGTATGTGCGTGTAGTGTATGTATTGTTTTTGCGTTTGTTAAGAAGTGAATTAATGTTCCTGTTATTTTATTAAAAAATTTATTAGTAAGTACTTCTTTACAACTTAATGTTCGTCGTTCATAAATATTGAAAACCTAAATACTGTAGACTACATAGACATTTTTGCATGTCATTGTTGTTCGTTGCTTAAATTATTTTTATTTAATTACTTTTATCGTAATTATTTCGCTATGGATGACATGATTGAAGAAGTCCACGGATTAATTAACAACAAAACTGTTTATCACAAAAACGATGGATATTTCTATGGAATCAGTAAGTTCCAATTACACAGCGGACACCTGAAATGCGCGATAAACCGACGTTGCCCCGGGAGAGCAAGCATGCCCACGGATCCCGCTCAGAGGATAGCGGATAGTTTACGAGTTACGAGGCAACATGACCACGAACCCGACATGACGTGGCTAGTTGTTCAAGTTGCCCGTAAAACAATGTTGGAGCGTTCACGGACGGAGGCAACCGGTCTACGAGAGATTCATAGGCAAGAACTAGAGAGGTAAGTGGTTTCTTTACATAGTAGTGTATTTTAAAATGATGTATACGTAATACGTTTGCTTTCCCCACAGTTAAATGCGGTATAATACATATTATGCTGCAAACGGCAGTTTATATTATTTATTTAATGTCAAGTATTATTTGCATACCATTACGTTAAAACATTAATTAACTTTGTCGTTAAAAAAGTAGAAAATAAGTACTGTATGTATAATAATATTGTCTGAAAGTAAAAGTTACATTTGTGCAAACACTACATGTCCTTCAATGCTTATTTTAGTCGGTATGACAATTACGAAATATATTCAGTTGCAAAATTATGGTAGGGTTGTTGACCTTAAAGAGAAGCAATTATTTTTGAGGAATAGCAGTTTGGACGATAGTGTAAAATTTGCACCTAATGTTATTGACTTTAACATTTCATTTTCTGACAATAGTATGTGAGTAAATGCGCAGAAACAAAGAAAAATAACCTGATACCTGGTAACTTATTAACACATAATGTAACATCTCCCAAACTGCTTCGCAGCTTATGTCAACAAAGTTGAACATTTAACATTTATGTATACATATACAGTATTTATACAAGTAAACAATTGTGTTTGAAACAAATTTCTAACATTTTTAAGCAGTTCTCGTCACATCAACTATCCTCCGCTGTCACTGATTAACTGTCTCGTTTATCGACTCTCAAGTTATAGACTAGAAAAAATATAAAATATACATAACCCACCTATTTTTATATTAGTTTGCCATGTGACCGATGATCGTTGTAAACGCATCTCTGCCCCTGGTCTCACCTCGACACCGGGTCTACTACACTTACTCAGCAAGTGTACTGTGCGCTGCGGGGGTTAGGGCATTTTTTATTGACGTACAGGTCAGAAATACTTTTGTCTAACTCAAAACAAATCACACGGTACCGCAGTGATAACTCATGCGTAAGATCGTCTAGACACTGCGCCAATTTTGTGAACGGGCCCAGGGGCGCAAGAGGTTTTAGGTTTTAGGTGTTAGCTAGGTTGGGGGAGCAAGCAAAAGATAAATGTAAATTTCAGGCCGATGGAAACTTGACTCTCGCTTCTCACTCAAAACTCATAACTGCCACTGCCTGAATTTCACATGTCAAATGTTGCCAAAGTTCTCTTTCTTTGTCGGCTCGTTTTACTCAATAAAGTGATACATTTCCCAGCGTACATTCCAGAAAACCGCCTCCAGAGCGCTCGATACGATGCTCTGTCCGGTGCTCGGTGCGATGCACAGACCTCTGGCACATTACCGGACTTGCTATTTTTCCTCATCGGTACGATGCTTAGAGAGAGAGAGAGAGAGAGAGAGAGAGAGAGAGAGAGAGAGAGAGAGAGAGAGAGAGAGAGAGAGAGAGAGAGAGAGAGAGAGAGAGAGAGAGAGAGAGAGAGAGAGAGAGAGAGAGAGAGAGAGAGAGAGAGAGAGAGAGAGAGAGAGAGATGATAGGAGGGTCAGCCTTCGCCGGAAACCGAGCACGTGAAATGAAGTTGACCGGAAACGTCGTCGCGTCACACTCACACCCGCGTATCGTGTTAAAAATATGGATAATTTTGTTTGTTAAATTGTTGTCTATCTTTCGTGACTTGACTGCATATGGGTTAGTTTAAAAAGTGAATCCTCGAAAAAAGGTTTTGATTCAATGAATGAATCCTATAGTAGCCTAAACTTAGAGCTATACAAATTTGTAGCATGAAGATTGCCTTATAGTAGTGGATGGAAAACTTACCCAAAATATTTCATTATTATCTTAATGTTTTAGTTTCACTTTTTTCATTATTTGTGTAAAGTTTAGTATGACATCGAAAGTCATGTTGACCATAAGCCACCAATATGAAACCCTCCCCCCCCGGTGGGAATTTATGACATATTTATCTATATCAAGTCTAGTTATTTGCGTTATTGTACTGTGCTAATTGGGACCTTTAATTTGTTACGAAACTCGACCAATTCTGCTATTTAAGAATTTTGTCTGACTCATCGTGAGCCGTCCCCCTTACGGGGTAAAAAAGTGATAATAGCAAAAAGAGTAGACCTTTATGGCCATTATTGATATACCAAGTCTTGTAACTTTATCTATGATGGCAAAAAATATATATTTCACAGTTCCGGGACTTTTCAACCACAATGTATATAAAACATGTAATTTCACTTTTTCACCATAAATCTAAAACAAATTTCATAATTATTTGGAAATCTATGAGTATAGAGCTGAAGATTCACCCATTAATTAATAAAAGTGGCCAAGTGAAACTGTTAGGTTCTTCTGTCAAAATATTTTTGAAAATGAATTGTTTTAATGATGACAGTAGATTTTATAATTTTCTTGGTTTTTTCGTATTTTTTGGGGTATGATGTAAGGTTCGGTAACATTCTGTCCCAGTAACATTTTGTCCTAACTCGAATTTCTTGGAAAACCAGTAACATTTTGTCCCAATCTTTTTTACACTTGATTTAATCAAGATTTTTCTGAATATATGTTACCAAAAAATTACGAAGCAGTAAAATCTTGTTACCGCAAAAAAATACACCTGAAGATGAAGCCCCCTTTCTCTTGAGGCCCGGGGCAAACTGCCCCCTCTGCCCCCCCCTCTCGGCGGCCCTGGTTCAGGTAGTATGAGCAGATCAAGTCCGAGCGGCATGCGGCCGCATGGAGCGCCGGCCTGGGAGGGGCGCAGATTAAAATTACGGCGTTATTTGATAGTTACAAAAATTAACGCCTTGACAACCGTGTATAGGCTATAATTTGGTAGTGTGTGTCAAAACAGCGCTAAAGGTCGTGGACACTCGGGACGGCTAAACTCCCGGAAATCTGATCCATTTCACAGCCGCCGGCTGTATTTTGAGAGTCCGAACACAAGACAACAGCGAAATAGCCGGGCTTGTGATACTACCATGTTACTCATTATGAAACCCATGTTGAATCTTTAACACGTGGATTCTAATTATTAAGTTACTAGTGAAGACCTGTCAAATAAATTTTGGGACAGAATGTTACTAGGGAGCAGGTAGAGAGTTGGGCATCTGAGGAATTTAGGACAAAATGTTACTGGGACAAAATTTTACCTGGGACAAGATGTTACGACACTTGATGTAACGTTTAAGCGGCATACACCTAAAAAACAATAAAGTACATCTCAATACAAACACAAAAATGTATATGTCGAAAATTCCCACGGTGGTGGGAGGGGGGTTCACACCAGCCTCCGCTCTAATACTATTAAAGCCGTCCGGTATTTTGTTTAAAAAAATATATATAAGTTTCAAAACACTTTTTTCTATCACATGGAATCAAAGAGCTACGTTGGCGCTAAGCTATGTACTTGAAAGACTGCATTCACACAAGAGGCAGTCTTTCATTTTATGAGGTTGAACTATGCAAGGAATAGAATGACCGCTTTGCGATGAAACCTGCATCAAGAGCCCACGGCGTCAGGTGCCGTGGGTTGTCCATATGTTTATAGTTCTATGGGGTTGTCACGTCAGTGCAGCGCCAACCCCCTCGCCGCACCGCGCCGCGGCCTTTATACCTGCGTTGCAGGGGACGACTGAGGGTCCCATCACTAGTTAGGGGCTGGCCTGGGACCCTCAGTCGTACTCTGCAAAATATTTAATTATTCACGTTCGTTGATTTTACACTGGGACCTTCAGTTGTACAACCAAATATTACTCGTATTAGAATGTAGGAAATAGGAAATTTGTAGACAATTCATTGCACACAATTTTTCATATCATAGTTCAACACTCTTGTCACAGTACTAGCTTTACTATTCAAGATAGATTTAGATGAAGATGATTATTAACGCAATTTAATATATTGCATACATTTTTACGATTATTCGTTTTTTAACTTCCTATATAATTTATAATTAAATACCTACTTAACATAATTAGCAATGTAATCTATTAAGTAATAATTAGTTTAAAAAAATAAAATAAAAACAATATTTTCAGGATACCGATAGAGGCGGCAGCCCAACTGCCTTTCCACATAGTTTCGAAAACCATGCGCAGGGTCCGAAGCACTGCATTGGGCCCTATCCCCCAAACATTGATGGAATATGGGGCGGCCTTGGAAGCCAATCCTCGATTCGGTCGCACAATAAGCGATGGACAGTTTTATAGAGCAACTCTTGTTGACGACGCGGGTGACACTGCCATTGTCTTTGTGTCGCCGACAATAACTGGACATCTGCATGAGACTACGCATGCTCATGTAGATGCAACATTCAAAGTCGTCCCACACGTCCCGCCTGCGTACCAATTGCTAACCATCTCCGTGATTCTCTTTGACCACGTAAGTATGGAATAGCAGTTTATGTTGTTACTAGTGTTCATGTTGCTCGAAATAGAGCAATTTTGTTACTAAACTGATAAAACAATTCATTTCGTATAACAGAGAAGTTTTCATTGTCCATAACAACTACTGTATTGGTAAACTTTTTTGTAGGCCTACATACACTTTCCCATCGTTATGAAACTTATAAAAGTATTATAAAGCTATTCAACTTTCTTCATTAGTCAATCATATTGATAAAAATAATCATGTAAGTTAAAGAAACAGTGGTGCTTCTAGCAGGTTTTTTTATCAATAGCGACACCAAAATGTAATATAGTAGGCCTAGTAGACTGTAGGCCTAAGTAATTATAAAAATCATTGGCGTCACCTGGTTATCTTTTAAAACCAAACAAAAACATCTAGTGTGGTTAAGTTAAAATCATACCAAAACAGACGTTGTGATGATAATAACATGTTTTTCTGTAACTCCATGCTTTTCTCGAGAACATTTTACCATTGACACTTATGTGTCCCACGAAATAGGTAGGTCCCCACGAAATATCTCAAGTTACAAGAAAGATAGGGTAACGTATGATGGCCCCTTTTTAAAGCTTGAGGGCCAAGGACGCAAGGAAAAATACCAGATTTATCAAAAGTTACCTGGGCTTCTCCCCAGCATTGGACCTTGAAGTTCCAATGCTAATCTAATGGGAAGAATATTTTTAGACTTGGCATCGGTTAATATAATGGTTAATTGTCTTTACTCAGTGAATGTCGTTTAGTTATTACATTACTGCTTTATATATTGGCTATTTAGTAGTTACTTAGAGTTAAGAGATAAATCGTTTTGTAGAGAGTTTCTTTATTTTCGACCGAATCAATATGTAAACTTAACTGATATATGTAAATCAGTTTGGTATTAATAGGATTATGATGTATCAAACTATTTTATTTATTTGAGTTACAAACTCTTCTTGAACAAGTTTAAGGTTAAAGCTATTTTTTCCGCGTTCGTTAGTATGATAGTGCAATAATTTTTCTTTTTTCTGCTAAATAGACTACTGTATTTGAAATGGCATTTGTACTGTATACAGGGGAAATTATTGGTAAATTATTGAAATTGGTCAACATTAGGAAATAATTTATTAGAAAACCCAAACGCGTAAATTCACACTAGAGCTTGAAAAAATACAGTAATACCGCAAGGAGGTAATAAATTGAAACTTATTTTGGAGACGACATCACCATTTTGATTTTTGCCCCTACATTCCATACTAGTATACTTTATAAACAACTCCATGCTGAGCGCTATCCAATGATACTAAAATTCATTAACATTAGTTGAAAACCGTGCGAGGAGTCCCTTGTAAAAAACCGTGTCGCGTATTAAATATGTATACATTTAAGAAGAATTTGCAGAAGAATTAACATTTATACATTCCGTCTGTTGTTTCAGGCATTTCCAGCATTTTCTTGCCTTATGGAAAGAAAAACACAAAGATTGTACGATCTTGTTTTTTCTTTCATCAATCAGCAATACCCCGATTGGCAGCCCCAAGTATTTACTACCGACTTCGAGAGGGGACTGCAGAATGCCATTCGTACGGCCTGGCCGGCATCTTCTGCAGTGGGGTGTTGGTTTCATTCAGCAAACGTATGTAAATAATATGATTACCACCTTTATTTCAATATAAACCTTTGTATAACAAATGTACAGCTTGAAATGTTCTTTTGGGCATACTGTAACTCAAAAACACAAACTGAAGTGGTTTTCTTTGTAAATTTTGGTGTTGTAACCGATTGATCCCATGACTACAAGGAACCTAGGGCAAAGTGTGTGGGTGGTTACCATGGAACCAAGGGGCCAGCGTGGATAGAATGTCGAATACACACACCAGTGTATTAGGTGGTGTTTAAAATATATTTTTCTTAACCAAGTCCGGTATCGCCAAAAAATGTGGAATATATTTTTATGCTTCTTTACACTGTTCATGTTATATCAGAATAAATTCTCTGTTACCTAATGAAACATAGCTAAGAAAGAGTACTTGTTTTCTAGCGAATTTCCCTGTGCTATGACGTTAGTAGTCATGATACAACTTAAGCATGGGACCATACTTTTTCCATGTTGAGGTTCCCAGAAGCCAACAAACACCATTAGTTCATTTCCATATAGATATATAGATCTACATGTGTAGTGTACATACGTATCCGTTGTACTTTCGGTTCAACTGTTGTACTGTTGTACGGTTAAACTTATTCTTTCTTCAAATACCGGTACGGTGGCTAACCTACATACTAACGCCCTTTGACATTTTGGTTAAAATAAAAAAAGTTCCAGATCTTGTTGAATTTTGTGTTTACCTACGCTATTGAGGGTTTAATATTCACTACCATGTGAATATTACAAGTGTCGACAATTCAGAAGGAATTCGATACTGAAATAGTATATTTCGTCACTAGTCCGGAAAGTGGTCGTTATCGGTGCAAGATCGAGTTTCAAGTACGAGGCGAAGCCGAGTACTTGAATTCGATCGAGCACCGATATACCACTTTCGGACGAGTTACGAACAGTACTTTTCATCATACCATCTTTAATAAATATACAGTTTGGATAAAAATTAATAAATTTTAACCTGTATATCCCCTCTTACGTTGTTATTTGTTTATCTTGTATTTGAACTATATACAACTAAACAATCAGCTGTTTGACATTTATATATTGGAGTCAACGAGGTTTAAGTTGATTTAAGCAGAATAGCAGCGCTAGTGGTGTCAAACATTGGAAGTTTTTTTCCGACCTAGTCCCGAAAACCACTGTTTCGAGGTCTAGTCCCGAAAACTTTGTTTACCAACACGTTTATCCAACCCACCGGGAATCAACTAGTTTCGATCACAGCTGACCGTTCCGAAAACAACGTTTATCGCAATGGTATGATGAAAATTATTTATTATGCTTGTAGGCTACTTTACATCAAGTTCTGAGCAGTTCATTTATCTTCAGGATTACCGTATTGTTGTCATTTTCAGTGTATGAACAAAAAGGCAAAACGATTAGGCCTAACAAATGCGATCCGACACAACGAGAATGTTCGGCGCATTTATAAGATGTGCCAGGCGCTACCCCTTCTCCCTGCCGAAAATATACAGGAGGGATATGACGGCATTGTGGCGAGGGCTGAGGAGACAGGGGTCCTCATAAACGTAGCCACATTCCTGAACTACATACATAGAGTTTGGATAACTGGTTAGTATCTAAAATTATAAAAAAATAAACAAGCTGTAGATTATGGCGGTTAACCTTCCATTGGGGTGCCTACACTTTATACTCATAAGAAGTTTTAATTTATTATTACAGTTTTGCCACATATTATTATATTGTAAACAGTAGCTTACATAAGAACTAATTCAATTGATTTCTTATAACATGTACACTTTTTTGTTAAAGTATATGGAATTTAAAAAGATCCATTAAACTATTAGAGCCTAAACATACGAAATTTACAAATTGTTATGCAACTGCATTGAACAGTTTATAATGCAATAATATTGAAATAGAATTATTTTACTTCTTAACTTTTATTTTGCTAGATCTAACATTTTTTGGTTATGGATGATTTTCTTATAACATGCACATTTAATGCTACTAAAGATCGCCCACTGGACCAAAAATTCACTTAATCTGCGAACTGGACCCACTTTGTTAAAAAGACTTTATAACTGTATCATCTGATCTTCTTCCTGATAAGCTTACATTTGTTATTGCAACAGTTGTCTAGTGATTCATTCAATTTTTCCTCCACGACATTAAAATTGAAAGCCTGAAGTTCATAGTCCAGAAAGTGTAAGTGGGTTATATTTGTACCCTGCTCACCTGCAGGGTGCACTTTTCTAACGGTATGGACGGATTCCTCCATGCTAATAAAAAATAGTGACAATGAACATGCTTGAGCTTGACTATTGGTATGTAGATTATTGTCATAATAGTAAAACCTTCATTTAATTTATAGGCATTGGTGCTCAATCCATGTCGGTATTCCGGCAGCGAAGGAGGACCAACAACGATATGGAGACCTATCACAGAAATCTCTTGCGAACAATGCAACATCCACACCCCAATATATGGAATTTTACAGGTAGCCTACTTGCATTATGTGTAATCGCAATTTTATCTATCACTGTCTACTTCAACCGGATGTTCAAATGTTGACAGCTATTTCAAGTCATCTTGCTCATAAGTTACAATATTGTGGTACTTAATGAATTTGACAGTATGTGTGATAGTAACTCTTAAATAAGGTACAGTAGTGCAAAATATAATTAGATCAAGATTTAATCATGTTACTTGGCGGAAAAGTAACATCAAGCATTGTTCTATGTGAAGAGTCCATATTCCAGAAAGGTAGAATATTCCATTAAAATGATATTACTGTACCTTCCTTCGCCACGCTGCTGTCTACGTTAGTTGTCGTCATACCAAGATAATGAACTCTGTTAATCAATATTAATAATAATTCTTAAATATGACCCTATGGACATATTAAAGAATTATTATGACTAAGAATTAATATTACATTAAAATTTATTGAATAACATAAGACTTTATAAAGTTGTGTCGGTCACAGGCGTGGAATATAATGTAATAATTAAACATATATTAGTCATACATTTTCTTCTGAGATTTTATACGAAAACATCGAGGATTTTAGGATTTTAGTTCCACTGTCCTACGATTAGTTAGCATTAAATGTATTTGACCTATCAATCCATTGGACAGTTCAATACTTCCCATGTTTAAACCTATGGATGTCAGAAACTATAAAACCTACAACATGAACTATTTTGATACAGATTTGTCTATTTGGTCATACGTTAACACGTACCATTACGCCTTATACATAACTACTGTATATTCACAGATCGCCTGCGTAGCGTGGAACATGAGGCTGTCACAACACTAAGGTCACTGCAGCACGGCCACTTGGCAGTCAGGCCCCCTCGACCAAACTATTTACTGTCGAACAGAACAATCGTGAGACTGACTAATAGTTTGGTAGAGGGGCGCTACACCTCTACGGAATTCCTGGAGGCAGCCAGCCATCAGCTGGACGGGCTGCATGACCGTCTATACAACGAGCGAGACGAAGACACGGACGGTGACAGTCCGGATGAAGCCGCGCAGGTGGGTGGAGGGTGGCTTCCTCCAGACCCTGCGCCCGTCGTCGTCCGAGGTCGCGTCAGGCCCAGACAGGGTGCTGCTGTTGGAGGCAGGGCCCGGGGCCGAGGTAGAGGCCGCGCTCGTGGTGCTGGCCGCGGTCGCCGCCCCCGCAACAGACGGGTCCACCAACCTCACCAGGTATTTATAGATATAGAGCTCATATATTGAACCAAACTAAAAAGACGTAGAAGGGTACGGGAGCACGGACCACTGGAGCAGTGTGAAGTGGGGGCATGGGAGGGTGCAAGGGGCACATGGACAGTTGGGGCCAAGGGAAGGCGGAAGGACGGTGTCCATCCGGAACCTGGAGTATGGGGAAACTAGTGGCTTGGGGGAATGTACAGTGGGTTGTGGGGAGTGAGGGGGCATGGAAGGCACACGGGCCCCAGGGGGAAACAGTGCATATATGTATATACTTAATTCCGTAAGCGAATCGGCCGATCGGCCCCCACAAAATATCTCGACTTAGAAGAAAGAGAAGGCGAGATTATGTTTTAATTTCTGATTTGAAACCACCAAAAAGATTACTCAAGATGAAGTAATATTTTATAAGAAAATCCAACCATGTAAATTCACACTACAGCTTGAAAAGAAATATAGCAATTATGCAACTAAGTGATTAATGGAAACTTAGTTTTGGAGATAACATCACCATTTTTATGTTTAGGGGCCTTTGGTCCTTCAAGCCCCTAGTATGTATATATCTGTTCTAGTATTACATCTGTCAGTTGAACATAAAAATAAGTAACTTTGTCTAACTAAACCTACCTGACCTTAATAATAATGAAAATATATATCACATAGGCTTTACGCCTGCGAGTGAGATAGAGTACTTATGCTAATAGTTTTTTTTAATTTCATTTTTATAAAAAAATAAATTATTAAAAATATGAAATACTAGTGGTTCATAAAGGCAAACAACGATATTGGCAAAAGCTTCTTTTTGTGTAATTAAAAATTTTTATGAGTTGGTTTTTTTGTTTTACTAAATGGTTTACGAGATATAAGACATATTAGCCCCATGTTATTCTTCTGGGACTACAAATTAACTTTTATTGCCTTTAGCTCCCTTGCAACTTAAATAACCTGTGTCAATAAAAATAACACGAAAACTTACACAAATGGTAGGCTTTCATCAGCGAATTGATGATTTTAAACTCCATTAAAATATACTACGATGTAAATAATCTCATGGGACAACCGATGGCCGATATATATATTTTATACGTAATATACAATGAACACAAAATAACAAATATAACGTATAACTGCTAATATTTTATAGGACGCAATTGCCGCAGCTCTGGCAGCCCCCCCTGTGGCAGACCCCCCTGTGGCAGCCCCCCCTGTGGCAGCCCCCCCTGTGGCAGACCCCCCTGTGGCAGCCCCCCCTGTGGCAGCCCCCCCTGTGGCAGCCCCCCCTGTGGCAGCCCCCCCTGTGGCAGCCCCCCCTGTGGCAGCCCCACCTGTGGCAGCCCTCAACGTACCTGGACTTCCACCTGCCGCCGCACTCCAAGCACCAGCTGCCGCTCCAGTAATCCACGGTACTTAAACATGAATCAAATATAGGCTATGGGAAACATACAAAATCTCAAATTCCTTTGAAAATTCACTGAGTTTGTAGGTCTGCTGCGACGGGGTTATCTTCTAGCTACGGCTTACACACAGTAATACCACCATATTACTGTGTTCCATACAGTTTTGGGTCACCCTGCATACAAGAACAACCTCATAAAATTTGTCTCATTTCATGGTTTTGTTATGAGGCTTTACATTTTACATTTTAGACGCATTTGGCTTTTTGGTTGTTTTTTCTTTTTTTTGCCTAATTTATAATTTTAAACAATTTTAACTTAAACCATTAAAAAAACCTTTAAAAAATTCTATTACTTTGAATTTTGTACTTCGCTTAAATAATAATGAAGAAAATCCACAAACTACGGTTTAATTTTTTTTCTTCTTTTGGAAGGAATTTAACAAAACCTTCTATCCAGCTTATTTATTAACATATATTTATAAGATTTGGTTTTAACATTCATTAGGAAGCGTTTAAGTCATATTTGCTGAAAACCCCATATGGCGGCAAACCTACATACTCACCCCTATAGGGTTTATGTTGAAAATAAAAAGAACACAATAACTTGATAAAATTTGGTATGTACATTCAATATGTACGGTTTAACTTATATTTACCAACAAAACCCATATGACGGCAAACCTACATAGGCCTACTCTCATCCCCATGGGTTTTATGGGGAAATAGAAAATATACAAAAATTCCATTGTAAATTCTCTGAGTACGCAGGTTTGCTTCTCAGGGGTATTGTTTAGGGCCTATATATATTTTAAAAAGAAAATCTCTAAAACTGGGCACTTAAAACAATTATTAAAAAATTTCAGGTTTCGAAGGCCGTCCGCATTGTCTTGGATGTTTCGACTCCAGAGACGACATGACGGTCTTCGTACCGTGTGGGCATGTGGCAATGTGCCTGGGGTGCAGCGGACGGTGGCTCCAAGACAGCGATCGATGCGTCCTGTGCAGGCAGGAGGTTGTGCAATGCATCAGGATCCATTTGTAAATTATTGTACAGATCTGTAAATATGATATACACCATTATGTTCATTTATTTATGTCATTGTAAATTATGTAAATGTAAATTATGTAATTATGTAAATACATTAAAGCTGGTGTTTAAAGAGCTTTACACTTTGGTAATATCGTTTAATAGGGGATAAGAGCAACATCGCAATAATAAGATGCTTTTATCAGAGTACCAGTTATAGTGTTGAAATTTTGTGGTTGATCTTCTATGTTCAAATTAGTATAGGATTACCTGATGATTCTTATGCCAATAATGCCTTATAGACTTGTGCCTAAGAACTCCTATACATTATAAAATAAATTTACACATGTATGATCTAGTCATACTTTCGTTTCTTTATAATTTCTGTAGGAATAAAGTTCGTCTTTAATGAAAGCATTTCTTTTGTAAAAAAATGTAAATTAAGTTATTCTTTTACCAACTAATACTGCGGAGATGCAAATTTTTTTTCTTGTTCCATTTTTTAAACAAGTTGAACGTAATGAAATATATTTTTTTATTTGGGTGGAAAAAGTTTTTGTACTTCCCTATTGTTACAATACATTAGAGCACGTAGAAAATTATCATCATTAGGTTTGGCATTTTAAACCCTGTTCTACTAAAGTTAGTCAATATTTTTTCACAAACGATTCCCATTGGAAATAAGATTACAATTCTTGACTAAACAAAATGATTTTGGTGTACAACATTTATTAATTTAATATTTAAAGTGTTACAGTATCTGACAAATTGTGTATTTATTCATCGAACAAACCTGTATATAAAATTCAGTTACACGATAGACCATTATGCTCACCAATTTACAATTTCTTAAGGCATTGATGTGTTTGTTAGGTAAATTCCCTCTCAGTAAACTTGTGTAAACAAAGTTTTCATACTTTTTATTGTAGTAGGCCTAACCTGATGATGAAGAGATACAGTTTTTATACAATATGAAGATAGGTCACATTGTTATTTGTCTAGCATGAATCTTATAGGTGTCTTTAAATGGATTACAGACAAGTGTTTGGTTCGAAACAAAAATTATTAATTGAATAATTTACTTCAAGTAACATTTTAAAAACCTTTTGTACCACGTATAAATACAGATTATCCAAAAACTATAGGTCTCAGATTCGAACCTCATTAATTTCAAATGTAAACATAGCCAATGTTAAGAGGTAACAGGCTACAACATGCGAAGCACATGTTTTTACTTAAACTTAAGTACACAGATGTTTTCGACTTCCGCGGTTTTTTTATACATTTTAATGATATAAGACCAATTTTAAATTATCATTATTTTAATTCAATTCAAGATTATTTATATAATTATTTTAATTCAAGATTGTAATGAAATTAGATCATTTAAAGCATAGAAGCTAAATATATATTAAGGTATGTTTATCCCACAATAAAGGTATTTGCCATGTTTGGAGACAGCAGTTTTAATGATCAATATGTATACATACATAAACATTTACTCAAATATATAGTTAATATAATAGTAGTGCCTGGTTGTCCAGCGTTTACTCTGTATACTTAAACCAGTATTTTTTTCCTTCAAGAAAATTAAACAATAACTGACATTTTGATGGATTATATTTTTAACTCCTTAACAGTATAAAACCATACCGACTTGAAACCTATAGCCTATGAATAAAGAAGGCTTCCCGAAATAATAAACTCTTAGATAATTCAGTTTTGAAAATCTTCAGACAACAACTAAATCGTAAGTTCTACTGGGCCGATTTCAACAATTAATGTTTCGTTTGAAATTTCACACGTTTAGATGGTCAAATAATTATGAAATCATGAATTTTAAAAAAATTTATGGCGATAAACTAAAAAAGTGTTTTTAATAAGAAATACATTAAAAACTATTGTTTTCACATTTTTTTTATTTAGAGGCAAATTTTTGATGACCTAGGTATTGAGCACTTCCAAAAAATGCATATTAGTAGTTTATAGAAAATTTTATTCTCTTTCGGAATATCACCATCCACTTTGGTCGATTTCCTCAACATTAAAAAGTTATTTACAAAAATGCTAGTCTATGTGCAAACTCGAAATTTATATAGCTGTGGGGAAAAAATTATAGATATATATTAGATGGGAAAATATAGAATACTCCTAACAAAGATCAAGGGAGATTGTAAAAAAATCAGATGTATTATTTACAAGGAATGCTGTTTATAAGTACGCAGGTCTGCTGGGACGGGGATATTTTTTTACAAGTGAACATTTCATTTTACACTTAAAAATAAATATTTTAATTAATCCAATAATTTTAATTTTAATGTTTCACACAGATTACAGTATTTGGGTCAAAATTTAATCCTTTTTATGTCTGTGATTGAAAGAAGTTGCATTTATTTAAAAATCGTTAAAGAACTAGAGACAAGATAACTTGGTTTTCATTTCCAGAAACTAGTCCAGTCTTTGAATAAACATAGTGGTTAGAGTTATTTTTTCAAATAACATATTTTGTATCAACCGGAAGCTAATTCAATTTCCAATAAGTTTTATGTAAAACAATGTTAGGTTCGACATCTAACCAGTTTTTACGTAAAAATAAATTTTAAAAGTCGCAATATTTGATCAAATCAATTGATCAGTAAAATGACCAATACGAAATTGAAGGCCTCGTCCTTCAAAATTTAATTAAGTTCCACTGTATCATCTTGGCTGAGGGCATAAAAGAACAATGAATTATTGGAGTTTATAGGGGACGTGAGAAAATATGTAGACGGTCATAATTATTGAAAGTTGACTTATTCGACTTTATTCCCCTTACTAATACAAAACTGAGTAACGTAAAACCTTGCCAAGTAGCATGTCTGGCGAAAAAGATAAAACAGATTGGCTAGTTCCTTCATTTTTGGCAGGCGAAACATGACCAGAAATGAACGCTAAAAACGTTTAGAGAATTTGAAGGCGCTTAGTTTATGGACATTTGAGGCTTCTCTTAGTGATTTGGAAATTACAATGTTAACTAACCTGAGGGGATAAAATGTAATGCGTACTTAAAGAACTGTATGTGTTCACATGAACACTTTTTAAACATAGCTCATAGCGTTCTTCGTAATAAAAAAAAATATATATATAAAACAGTATAATTAATTTTGAATATCTAGCAGATGTTTAAGTAAACCAGGGCGTAAATCATGAGTTAAGGTTTAAGTAAATCAGATGTTAGAACTGTGTAAGGATTGTCTTCGCTGGGACTAAGACGAATAAGCTCAAAGTATCTCATAAAACTTTCAGTTTACAAATATACCTAAGCATTGCAACTTTTTTTTTGGGGGGGGGGGGGAGGGGGGTGTCATATTGTAGAGAAACGTCAATCTTTCCCAACAAGTTTAAACACAGTTTGAGTCCAATAACACCCGCTACAAATGTTCCGATGGATTATTGTCACTCAAAGTGAAAATTTAATTTTCAACCTAGCAAGATTACCTTTACATGTACAAATAACCTAGGTAAGTTTACGTATCCCTTTATATTTTACGTTAAGATCACATAAAATATTTTATAACTGTCTATAACCAAAACTCGAATAAAAAAAGTTATAATTATTTTTAAATGCATCTCTTTGCTGACAAAGACAAGTCAAAGTCAAAACTTTTTCCCTACATATTCAATTAAATTTATTGTCAATTCAACATTTTTACAACACTTTTAAAGCACTTTACATACTTTTTCTGAATATAAATCATAAAATAATGTTGTATATAAATACAATAACAGTATAAAACAGGATAAAACCCAGTATAACTTTTAATGCATTTTTTTTAATGCAGTTGGTCTAAATTTGATTGGTTAGTATTTTTAAAGTGGTCTACATGTTCATGAACACTGTAAAATGATTGGGAAATTAGAAAAGATTTTAATTTATTTTTGAAAGGGCGCAAATTTGATTCTTTTTTCATATTTTTTTTTGCATAAGATTTAAAAATTCGATCTTAATTTATTCACTCTAAAGGGATGGTAAATTTTTTCGAATGTTAAGTCTATGATGTTCAGGCCTAAAAAGGTTATTCAATCTTGTATCATAAATATGGATGTCACTTCCTGTTCGTAGCTTGCATTTATTTACGGGAAAAATAATTAATTGTCTCTAAAATATAAATGCAGGTAATTGTAAGTAATTGCATACTTTTGAAAGTGTCTTAACAAGATTGATTTCGTTTTGCCTTTACAAGATTGGTTTAGTTTTAAATGGAATAACCATCGTAATGCTTTTTTTTTTTGAAGAATTAATAATCTTTTACATGTTTTTTTTTAATACAATTGCCCCATATTATAAATCCATAAGACAAGTGAACATATATAAGTCCATATTACGCTGTCAGTAGAATTTTTCCATCGAAATATGTAGCCAATTGTTTGAGAACAATTTATATTTCCAATGTCAATGTGATAAATCCAAGTTAATATTACACTTGACTTTTTCATACACAAAAGAACATTCATGAGTTCTTTTATTTTTTAGCAAAAGATGAATAAATCAAGTAAATAACATTATAAATCTGCAAACGCCTGCAATTTTACTCCCGCAATACGCCACGCGGTCTGCCGTTTGAATTGCCGGACCAGATATGTGTGGCGTTTGAATGGCCAAACCACACATGCGTTTTCATCTCCCTCTCCCCTCGCGCCTTCCCCTCCCTCTCCCCCCCTTCATCCGCGTCTTATCGGGCTCGAGATTCTAGGAACTCATGGGATGTACCTGATTCGGCTGCGATGGCGGAATGCCTCCTCCCCCCCGTAACCGCGAGTTTGGGCAACCTACGTAATGGCTACTTCCCTACTAAAGGCACTTCTATTCGCAGAAAAAATAGTAAAAATTATGTTAAGGACTAATACACTTTCAGGATTTACATTAAACGATTTGACCAATAACACTTGTAAAACATGTATAGATTTAATTCATAATAAGTCCTAGAGATAACCCGTCATAATTGACGTGCTACTAGCTAGTAAAAGTAACAATATGTAAACTAAATAATTAATTTACTTTTTCTTAAATTATTCACCTATTCTGCAAATCCCGCATCTCGTGAAATGCCCGGTTGTTGGTCTTTTTCAGGTCATTGCTCCAAATGCTATGGAATGATTCCATTTACACTACAATGTAATGTGTGAACATAACGCCAGCTTGTCACTGAAAATCCCTCACAAACTGCATCAGTGGCGATCACAACTCTTCTAACAGCCCTAAACTGATTATTTATCATCAATTCACACATTTGTTCAAATCTCTTCTTTGTAAAAAAAAACTGATTTTTGTTAGATTGTTTATTGTCATTTTGAAAGTTACAAATCTGATTCGTTTGAATATTAACTTTCTCATCAATAGCTTATTTAAGTTGAAATGTAGGCCCAATAACATAAATACTTTATTTTTAAATAACAAAATGCATATCTATGAAACTTAATAGTTTAAATGAGTGTAGTTTAAATAAAACGTATTCAAAATTCATAAAAGGTTGTATCTTGTTTCCATCTAAATTATCTATGTCACCCCGAAAAATGTTGAGCCTTTAGTTTTAAGAAAGCCGTACAGTTTTTAGCTAAATTAAATATAAAAATACATATAACTCAATGGGGGTTTGAAAGCAATTTGTGATTAAATAAAAAAAATAATTATCAGAATACAAATTTTGCTTCAAAATATCAATAAACTTACAAAATTTGTTCGGTAACGAAAGATGTAAATAATTCAATAACATATAGAAAGAACTTTTGTTCATAATTTATTCATTTATATTTTTTTTTTTTTTTTTTTTTTTTTTTTTTTTTTTTTTTGAGGGAGAGGCGGAAAAATGCATTACGCACACAGGTGGCCAGCCTGTAGTGTGGGGCTCCCCTAAAAACGAGTTTACCCACTAAAAAACCTCCTCTACTCTTTAGGAATCTAACCTGGAATTGTTTGTCACATTACGTCAGGCTAGGCCTAAATTTGGCTTACGCCCGTGGGGCTCGCTCCTTATCCAGCCGCTCGATCAAGGGATCTGGGCCACTTCACGGTCCAGATCGGTTTTCTTTTCCAGGAGGATGCCCCGGACGAACTGTGACAAACAATCCCAGTTGCCCTCATCCTCCAAAATCGTTTGGCAGACCGAGTCCACCGAAAATGCACCAAAGATTTGTGTGGCCTCCAGGCGGGGCCCTTCCCAACGGGGACAGCGGAAGAATGTGTGTTCCGCATCGTCGGGAACACCCGGGCAATAAATGCAGTCCGGTGAACCGGTCTTTCCCATACGGTTCAGGTACGACCGAAAATAGCCGTGACCCGTCAAAAATTGGGTCAGGTAGTAGTCCACCTCCCCATGCCGCCGTTCCACCCATGGTTGGACCTGCTTGATAAGTCGCGCAGTCCATCGTCCTCGGGTGTCGTGCTCCCAGCTGTGTTGCCACTGCTGGTAGGTTCGGGAGCGCTCTTCTGTTCTTGCCGTGTCCTTGCCGATCTCGCCTTGTCTCTGATAAATCGCTTTCCTCTCCCCTGCCAAGAGCTTGACAGGGATGACTCCGGCGACCACCAGGACGGCAGGCTCGGACACTGTCCGGTAGGCGGAACACACCCGGAGCGCAGCTTGACGCTGAACCCGGGCGAGTCGCAACCTGTAGCACTCCTTATCTAGAGCGCCTGCCCACACCTCTGCCCCGTAAAGAAGCACGGACTGGACCGCGGACATCAACAGACGTCTTCTGCTGGATCGGGGACCCCCGACATTGGCCATCAGCCTACTAAGGTAAGTCACTACCTTAGCGGCCTTGTCCGCCGTACGGAAGATCTGATCCCTCCAGCTTAACTTGGTGTCCACCATAACCCCGAGGTATTTGGCGGCACGAGTTGATGTGACCACCTCCCTTCCCACTCGAAACGGGACGACGGTGTCGATCCTCTTCTTCGTAAGAATCACGATCTCCGTCTTACTGAGAGCAAGTGAGAGACCGTGATCGGACATCCAGTTGTTGACCACCCGCATAACTCGGTTCAACTTCAGTTGGGCCAGCTCAACGTTGCGTGCAGCAATGAGAGCTGCGACGTCATCGGCGTACCCAACCAAAGTGGTTTCCTCAGGCATCTCGGACCTCAGGAGGCTGTCATAGGCAACGTTCCAGAGATCCGGGCCGAGTATTGAACCTTGTGCGGCACCAGAAGTGACTTCCATCGTCCGCGTTCCGTCCCTCGTGTCATAAATCAGGCTTCGAGAGCGTAGATAATCCTCGACGAGCCGCAACAGATATGCAGGAATACGAAAGGTGTTGCGAAGCGCATCCAACATATCGACCCACCTCGCCGAGTTGAAGGCATTCTTGACATCAAGCGTAACAAGAAGCACTACTCGGCGGGAGAAATGGTTGTGGCTCTCGGCTCTCTCCACAGCTCTCTGAACTTCGGTGACAGCGTCGATCGTTGACCGTCCCTTTCTGAAGCCGTACTGACGGGGGCATAAGTCCCCGGCAGCTTCCACGGCAGAAGTCAGGCGGGAACGGATCAGCTTCTCGAACAGCTTCCCAGCCGTGTCCAACATGCAGAGAGGCCTGTGGGACGACGGCAGCTCGGGATCACCTTTGCCCTTGCTGATCAGTACAAGCCTGGCTGTTTTCCAGGGAGCCGGAAACACCCCTTCTACCAAACAGGCATTGTACATTCTCAACAACAAGTCAGCGTTGATTAAAAATACTTTCTTTAAAGCCTCACTGGGAATCCCATCCGGGCCAGGAGCCTTGTTGCTCTTCAGGGAGAGAACGGAGGTTTCCAGCTCCTCGAAAGTGAAAAGTGGAACGTCCTCTACCCGTCCGAAGTCAACCGACGGTCGCTGTGGATGTTCAGGAAACAACGCAGCGACGATCCTCCCCATGGTGGCGCCCTCCATGATGGAAGGTGGAGAGCGGGCGCCGAGTTTCTGTGTTACAAGTTTGTAACCCAGGCCCCACGGGTCGGAATCAACGTCGTCACGAAGTCTCCTCCAGCTATTCGCCTTGCTCCTGTTGATCGCCTGGCGGAGAGATTTTCTCGCAGCTTTATAGGCCTCCGACTTACGAACTCTGTCTGCGGGAATTCTCGCTCTAGTGGCGGCTCGTCTAGTTCTTAAACATGTTCTTCTGAGTTCCGCAATCTCTTCAGTCCACCAGTAAACGGGTTGTTTGTCGCGTCGGGGTTTCCTTCGCGGCATAGACTGGTCGCAGGCCGAGACGATAAGTTCCATCGTGGATGTTACTAGTGCCTCGGCTCCAGCCTCACCAGGATTCCCCTGCGCTCCCCGAGAGATGACTTCGGTGAACTTGACCACGTCCAGTTTGTTGGTGTTCCACCGGCGTGGCCCTTCCCGAGATGCGGAAACTCGACGATTTGCCTGATCATGCAGGTCAAACACGATGTATTGGTGGTCGCTACCCGTGTAGTCCTTGACAACCCTCCAGCCAGAGATCCTCGGAAGGAGCGACTCAGACGCAAAGGTGACGTCAGGGATCGTGCCTCTCTGCCCGGGGCGCCGAAAAGTAGGTGTGTCACCCTGGTTGAGGACGACAAGACCGGCCCTGGCGATGAAATCCAGGATGTATTTCCCCCGGGAGCTGGTAGAGGGCATTCCCCACTCGACGGCCCTGGCGTTGAAATCGCCACCAACGACGACATGCCCGGTGGTGCCGAGAACGCACTCCTCTAGGCTATCTATCTTGTCGCGAAAGTCCTGGACGGCCTCGTTGGGTGTGAGGTAGCAACTGAAGATAGTCACGTCCCTACACCGAACCCAGACGAATCCTCGGCCGCGCCCGTGACTCCGCACCAAGACATCCTGTGTATTACGCGCCCAAAATGCAGCAGTACCGAGGCTGTCGGAGATCCAAATGTTTGGGTCTCTGTCCCGATACTGTTCGCTGATAAGGAGCGCGTCAGCACCAAGTTCTCGGGCGAGCTGATCTAGAAGGTTATCAGCTCCCCAGGATCTATGAAGATTGGCCTGGAGGATGCGAATTACCGGCCGCTGCCTTTTGCCTGTTCAAGTGCGGCTCTGAAGGCACCGCACTGACCAGACCCGGGTAAGTGACCGAGGGCACTGGAGCCTGAATCCTTGCAGAGGAAGCAGGATGGGCTCGAGGAACATTCCTTGCGTTTGTGGCCCTGGCCTCCACACTGGAAGCAGTTGGCACTCCTGTCGGGCCCGTTACAGTTTCGGGAGGAGTGGCCGAAACCGAGACAGCGGAAGCATCTCGAAACTACCACCCTCCGTTTGAGCCTGCAACTGACCCAACCGACTCTGAGGTGCTGAAGGCTAAGCAGCTTATTGGCGTGCTTTTCGCCCATCTCAGCAACAGCCATCCTGAGTTGACTTCGGTTAGGCTTTGTCAGCCATACCCTCACTCCATCAGCCGGTATCTCCGGGAGTGCCACCTGGATCGCACGGGTCACCTCATCTTCGGTGGAGAGGGCATCAAGGTCCCGAATCTCGACCGAACATTTCGGTTCTAGGGCCTTGATGGAGCCTTTGTCCCCAAGTGCAGTCTTGAGGGAAGCGGCAAAACCGATCTTGTCACTCGACTTCCCCAGTTCGAGGAGGACATCCCCGTTCTGGGTTCGCCGAATAGACTTGATAACGGTGTCGGTCTCTTCCGGTTTGGCCTGCGATCTAATCTGACCCAGAACATCAGCAAAAGATCGCCCCCCTAAGGGCTTGATCAAGATTGCCTCCGTCCTGGGCTTCTTAGGCCTGGGTTGTTTAGGCTTTCTGACAGACTTGCCAGAGGCCTCCCCCACCGGGTTTGAGACTTGCGTCCGCTCCACCCTCGACGCACTTTTCGAAGCTGCCTCCACTTGCTTCTGCCTCCTCCTTTCTTTCTTAGACAGGCGCGTCTTCCAGCCCCCCAAAGGTGTTGAGGCAGAGTTTGCTGCCAAGGCAGGATTAGCCGCCGGAGCAGGAACCTCTGCAGGAGTAGCCGCTGGAATCGCGACAGCGCCCGGGGCGGATTGAGTAGCCTGGACAGGAGATGTCTGCGATGCCGCAGTGACAAAAACCGGTCTCGGCACTGAGTCCACCTCAACAAGCTCAGGGCTTTCCGGCGAAGAACCGCTCTGCCTCTTCTTTCGCTTTCTGGCTTGAGTCTGGGACTCAGCCAGATGAGCTTGAGGCGAAGCAGACATAACTCGGTTCATAACGTCGCGCTCCTGCTTCACTGCCTTCAGCCTGATCTTCCGGCATTCCTCGATTTCGCCAAGGAAATCCTCGAGTTTTGGAATTCCGTCCTTAATCGCCTTGTTGACGTTCTTCTGAATAAGGAGAGCCTTGGCCATCTCCTTCAAAAGATCGTTCATTTTCTTCAGACATGAGTCTTCCTCCTCGTTGGCATCGTCCTGCTGCTGCCGAAGCATTTGCATCTCGAATGCCGGACGAAGAGGACTCTTCCTGGGAGGAATTCCTTGCATCCCGGCTAGAGGTGTTACCGGCTCAGTCACCCCCATACCCAGCTTAACCTCATCCTTCTCCTTTCCGGTTACGGCCGACGATCCGGCGACACCAGCAGCCTTGAACGGGATCGGCGGAGGGGAGGCTTTAATTCCCCCCGTCGGCGTCCCAGTCTTCGAGGTCGGAGACCTCTGCAGTTTTGAGCTGCGCTTAAAGGCGGCCTGCTCATTCTCCTTTAATTTCGTGTTTTGGTTTTGAAGATCCATACTTTTGTTTCACCAGCGCATCGTGCGGCAAGAGGCGGCCCTTCATTGGCCGGGAGCGGGTACACCCTCGGAGGTCTACCCCCCGTAGGAGATAAGACACCCCTACCCCAGGACTCTGGGGCCCGAAACCTCCGTTTGCCCAGCACCGATACACAAAATGTGCCGGACGTGCTGGGGGTCGCACCGTGGCAATGCAGAGTCCGATCTCTGCATCCATGCCGCACTTCCTGACTAAGGTCCGAAGCGGCTGGCTTCTGACGACACACTGGAGGAGACCATCGGCAGTGCGAGGCACACATCAGTCCCTGCAACACAACAGGGACACTCCCAGGACCCCCCAGCGTGCGCCGGTCGAAAGAAGGTGGAAAGACACCCTTGATTCGGGGTCGAAAACAAGAAGGTGAGCAAGGTTAGCTCAGGAAAGAATAAAGACGGTGAGCTAAGACCTGAAAGATGAGAAGAAAGGCCCTAGCTCGGGAAGAACTGTGAGGAGGGTCTCACAGCTTGGCTCAGGTACCCCGGGGTCGCCAAGAAACACCCGTACAGTGGAAAGCCCACTGCCCCTGAGGGATTATTCATTTATATAATAACTTATTGTTTGATAGGAATTATAAATTTCTAATTATTATGTTTTACCAACATATTGCTTGAAAATAATAATGGTGATAAAGCACACACACAAACTTATATTAATTTGTTACAAATTTTATAAATAAATATATACATATAGCATGTGATAATTCGACTTTCTGTAAACAAATACTATATATGATTTCGTGAAGATTATTTGAACTACAAATAAACGAGTATCTATTATAAATAATATAAATTCGTTTAAAATATAATGTTTTTTCTGAGACTAATAGTTATTTTTAAGCTGAAAATACAGTTAAAACTATCATGGATGAACAGAGCTTTCCAATGAAAAGAGAACGATTTCATTAAAAAGGAATCAATCTTGTTCTTTCTACAATTTAATTATTTGACACAGCGTGACGTACCGATGGGCTCAGTAAGGCGGTTAGTAGGTTTTTTTGTGCGTTGGTGTTGGATAGGATGGGAGAATGGTGGGTGTTGAGGGGGGCAGGGAAGGATGGTTGAGCAGGGAGGGAGGGGGCTGTGCGTCAGAAGTCGAGTTATAAATCAGTCGTTGATCGTTGGCTTAGCGTTCCAATAACAACTCTGATTTCTGATACAAAAACGCCTTTTCCTTGAGCCGGGAGTTAACATTCAGCAAAAACAAAATATTAACGTATTATTTTTATTAATTTAAATTTAAAAATAATGTTTTAATGTTCAAGTAATGTGTTGTTATTTTCACAAGATAAAATTTTTAAAAATTTAATTTTTCTGACAGTAAAATGTTAAAGTCTTGTTGGGAAATTGTGGTGATAAAGTGCACACTCTCTGCTTGCTATGATTCGCTCCACACATTCACAAACCATGGCTCACAACTCATAGCTCACATATCATAGCTCCAGTGGGAATAATGACTGATTAGTCTATGTTGTAGCAGTTGGAATGTTTTAGTGGGCCATGTTATGTGAAGATATACTATATGGTCTATTTTACTATGCTATGTTGCTGCTGTTATTCTAAGAAATGTTGAATGAAAACAACAACAAAGCAAAGTTTAAAAATATCTATGGCATTTCGAAATAGAATTAGTTATCGTATGAAATTAATTAAACGTTAAAAGATTATACTGCAATACATCTTGTTTAAGAATTTGCTTCATAAAGTGTGCATTATTATAATGACGTTATAAAGTGTTGACGACATACAAGTCATAATTAATTATAAATTTGCTGCGTTTGTTGATTCTTGTTTTAAAATACTGCAACAATATTTTGTGTCATTTTATGTAAGGGAGGCTATATCGCATCTTAAAATCTCAGGTTTTCTGCCACGCAGTCGAGTTCTATCCCGTGGTAATAAAAAAACCTAAGGTTCAGGCGCCAAGCTCACCAATATGGCGTTATCATTAGGTATTACATTATTGAATATTACATTATTCCTATTCTTCATACACGTGAAAGCAATATGTTTTATAAGTATTGTTTCATGATCCAATATTGCCTCTTATTACGTGTTTAAAATTGTATAATCTATAGAATTATTGCATTTAATAACTTGGTTTAAATCGTTAGTTTTACTCCATTTATACGAAAATCTTAATATTCTTTAACAGTTTGCAAAATATTGGTAAATATAATATTGGTAGGATTTTTCTCAAACTGAATATCCAGTTCTAAGATGTTTGGAAATTTATAGTAGTCCAGATAATCTATAATACATATCCATTGCCAATGGCTTTTTTCTTATACACAATAAAACTATGTATAGTTCACTATGTATTTATGTCATAACTGTGTGTATAGTCAAAAAGATGTTATTAAATGCAGTTCCTAAATTAGATTATAAAATTATTTTCATCATACCATTGCGATAAACGTTGTTTTCGGAACGGTCAGCTGTGATCGAAACTAGTTTATTCCCGGTGGGTTGGATAAACGTGTTGGTAAACAAAGTTTTTGGGACTAGACCACGAAACAGTGGTTTTCGGGACACTAAACAAGTTAATTTATTTATGTTTTTAATAACAGCTGTAAATAGTTCAAATACAAGATAAACAAATAACAACGTAAGAGGGGGTAGCCTATATAGGTTAAAATTTATTAATTTTTATCCAAATTGTAAATTTATTAAAGGTGGTATGATGAAAAGTACTGTTCGTAACTCGTCCGAAAGTGGTATATCGGTGCTCGATCGAATTCAAGTACTCGGCTTCGCCTCGTACTTGAAATTCGATCTTGCACCGATAACGACCACTTTCCGGACTAGTGACGAAATATACTATTCCTGGCATAGATTGTAAGGGCACTTTTGATGTTACAAGGTAATGTTAAAAGTGCTATAAACCCTTCTGTAGTAATATATCGTTTATTTGTTCTGATAAATAAATTTAATGTAAAACTACGTACAATATGTATGATTTGAATAATGCTTCACCAATTTATTTTTGCAAAGTATAAGTAACGAAAATACGCTTCGTTATTTGAACATAAAGTAACTTTGGTTCAGAGATAGTAATGAAGTTGAAAATATTGACAAAAAATCTTGCACATTGCATTTGTATATTACACATATACATATTGAACATTTTTGAAGAGAAGGAGTGCGAATTTCATGTCATGCACACAAATAATTTATCACATAAATAATTATCAGCCAAATTATTATTTTCAGCCAATAAAACACAAGCATTTGAATCAAATCGTGCGAATTAAGCTTTCTACAAAACTATCTTATTCAAACTTGGAGGCCTATGTTGAATATCGGGTCTTTTCTCCATTCAATATGCTCATTAATCTTCAATTGTCTCGATATTCTTTTTATATTGCTGCTATTGAGGTTCTCTTTATTCTAACCAGCTTTTACGCCAGCCAATATTTATTCTTCATAATTTTCAAATTGATTACTTGGCAAGTTTTTATTAATTTTGTCAGTTATTCTTTTATTAATCAACAACTAAATAGTTATCAGCATGGTTTTATTTGCTTTCATACTATATGATAGTGTAACAAGAATTAACTTGATTAAATATCACTGTAACAGAAAAAAGTAAAAATTAAATTATTTTGTGTAATTCAATTGGACACATATTTTACAACGCAATTTTGTTCTTATTAAATAATCTCTTTTCATGAATTATTTTGTAAATTGTGTGAATTATTGTGTTTTTATTTTTTAGTTTATTAATATCTCTAAATAATATTTCATATAAGAAAGCGTAAAATTTACGCGGTAGGTATTTAATACCTGCAGATCTTATTACATCAGTACGAAGGTGGTAAACTCCCTCTAAAGCTGTCAAGCATCCTAACATCCATACTGCTTGGGGATATTAAATTCCTCTACCTCTATCCAGTACATTGTTATGCGCTATCATCGGCAAGGATCACCGTCGAATGGTTCCGGTTCCTAAGTCTAATAATTGTCCAAGAATTTGTCTGAAAATAAACTAATATTTTCAAACGAGTTTCGGAAACTGCTCTTAATTTAAATTTGTATATACAATTTTAATAAATATAAAATTTGAATTTTTGATAAAATAAATCAAATGAAAGAAACAAACACTTAATTTATGTATTTGCTTTTAAATAGCAAATACCACACTGACTAATAAGTATCAAAGAATATATTTACTTTCGACAAATATATAAAAAAGTACAGATAGTTAAAATTTACTTTACAAGTTAAGTTTAATACACAAAATATCGTTGAACTGGTCCAAAAAATATCAACATGTTGATGTGACGTTTTCGGGTTGCATGTCGAGGGACCGGGGTGAAGTAGATTACCACAAACACAGGGTTAATGGCCCTGAAATGACAAACTACCAGACATATGTGTAACACACACACGCACATAATCACCCTCTGTGGCACAGCTCGACATTAGGATGGCCGTTTGCCTTTATATCCAAACAAAATACCTCATGCTTGCAATTTTGAATTTATGTGTATTAATAATAATGTATACAACGCTTATATTACTGTATAAAGCGGAATACAGTCGTTGCATACACTACTATTTATCTACGATCAAGTTAAATTTGGCGAAGCATTGTAAAAATAGTTATAAACCATATAAGTTATTTATAGATTAGGCGGCCACCCACAAACTAACGTAGCCACGCCCTATGCCTCTTGATCTTATCGTCGTTCTCATTAACATTCGATCTTTCTCGTGTATTTGTTAGGCACTTGACTATATTACACTATGCAGTATTCCTACAAGCACAGAAAAAGGAAACGATATTAACGTGCTACAAGGTACAGAGCAGAAACGACGCAACGTTACGATTAACATTGTAATCGTTAGTCCAAAAGATTGTAATTGTGTAGCAGTCATAGAGTCCCATTTTTTAGAAACTTCTATAATTGCGATTTTGAACTATCGATTGCTCCATTATTACTGAAATGACATTATTAATTGTTGCAAAAATCAAAATAGTGTAGTAAAATTTGTCGGAAAAAACTAAACAATTTTTGGAAAGCGAATGTTTTTTTTATTTGTTCTATGGCATCCCCTGACCTTGCTCCGAAAACTCCCCTAAAATCCTATATGGAGATCATGTCCAAAAATGAGGGGTTGGCACATGAGGAGTTGCAATAACAGTTAATATTAAGCGTACTAAATTTAAATACATTCCAGAAGGTTTATAGATATCAAATTAAAGGTCTTAAATGTAAAATACAATGCTGTAAATCCAAACACAATATAACGGTCGGGAGATAAATAGCAGGCGTTCAAAATTTAGAATAAAATTACATTATCAAAACTTTGAAGTGCATTAATTTTCGACGTATTTAACCTTTTGATGTCTGGTTTTCGGCTATGTACTCTCCTTACTAAGACCTTCCAAATTATGAATAGCATGGCTATGGACTAAGAAAAATTATTCTGAACTTTCTCTTTGGGACGTCCATGTATCAAGGGTAACATGATAGGCATATGCCAACTATCCGAATTTTCAAAGGTAATTGTAAAAGTAAACGATTTCCACTATCTGTACCTGAAAAGTTTAAGTATTTTGAATATCATTACAATTTTAAGCGTTTAGGTAAACATTTGATCTAATTCAAAGTGTGACAGGCTGCCAAATTTGACTCAGGAACCTTTTGAGATGGAGTTTGCGGCATTAAATTCTACTGTACAAGAGCTTTAATTTGATATACACAAACCTTTTGCTCAACGAAAGATTTATTTTTGACTCCAAATGTTGCCCACTGGGGATTTCAGGGGAATTTCTGAGGGAGGTCAGGTTATGACATAGAACACTTTGCAGCATAAATTGGCTGTCCATTTTTTTATTTATTTTTTTTTATTTTAAAGCTATACTAGCAATAAATAAATAAATAAATAAATAAAGCTATAAGTTACCCGACGCACGTTGCTGCTCTCAAATTAAGTTGTTTACATAAGTAAAGCTATTTTAATATAACAACAAAAGTTAAGTTTTAAGTTTTTTAAATATAACAAAAAAGTCAATGGAATAGAAAGTAAGTATATTAATATTATTGTAAGGCCAAAGGATAAACAGGCATTATGAAAATTTAAACCCAGAATATTCAAAGTTTGCCTTGTATCTTATTGATCGTAATTGTAATTGCAAATGCAAGAGCACCTATGAGCAAAGAAACTTGGTGGCAAACTTGCACCAAGAATGCAACGATATCGTTGCAGTCCGTAATGGTGGTAAACTTGGTGGCACGTTCAAGTAAAATTTCAACCCCCGTGGCCCTTTAAAATTTCAATTTAAAGTCCAGTGGGGCGGAGGCCTGAAGATCTTAAAAAAAAACTATATTTGCAAAACTGTTTCCTGGTGAGTACCTATGAGCAAATAGAATCGTCCATGTAAATTTTCAACCCAGTAGGTCCTAAAGTAATTTTGAAGTCCAGTGGGGCGGAGCCCTGAATTGCTTAAAAAATATGTTTTCAAAACCGTTTCTTATTAAACACCCATGAGTAAAGAGAATCGTCTGTCAAATTTCAACCCCGGTGGCCCTAAAGTAATTTCGAAGCCCAGTGAGGCGGAGCCCTAAAGAGCTTAAAAAACTATATTTGCAAAATGATTTCTTAGTGAGTAGCTAAGGGTGAAAAGATTGGTCCATCCAATTTCAACCCCGGTGGCCCTAAAGTAATTTTGAAGTCCAGTGGGGTAGAGCCCAAAAGAGCTTAAACAACTATATTTTCAAACCCGTTTCCTAGTGAGTATCTATGAGCAAAGAGAATCGTCCATGTCAAATTTCAGCTCCAGAGGTCCTAAAGTAATTTCGAAGTCCAGTGGGGCGGAGCCCTAAAGAGCTTCAAAAACTATATTTGCAAAACCGTTTCTTGGTGAGTACCTATAAGCAAAGAGGCACGTCCATGTTAAATTTCTACCCTGGTGGCCCTAAAGTAATTTTAAATCCCAGTGGTGCGCAGCCCTAAAGATCTTTAAAAAAAACTATATTTGCAAAACTGTTTCCTAGTGAGTACCTATGAGCAAATAGAGTCGTCCATGTAAATTTTCAACCCAGTAGGTCCTAAAGTAATTTTGAAGTCCAGTGGGGCGGAGCCCTGAATTGCTTAAAAAATATGTTTTCAAAACCGTTTATTATTAAACACCCATGAGTAAAGAGAATCGTCTGTCAAATTTCAACCCCGGTGGCCCTAAAGTAATTTTGAAGCCCAGTGAGGCGGAGCCCTAAAGAGCTTAAAAAAACTATATTTGCAAAATGATTTCTTAGTGAGTAGCTATGGGTGAAAAGAATCGTCCATCCAATTTCAACCCCGGTGGCCCTAAAGTAATTTTGAAGTCCAGTGGGGTAGAGCCCAAAAGAGCTTAAACAACAATATTTTCAAACCCGTTTCCTAGTGAGTATCTATGAGCAAAGAGAATCGTCCATGTCAAATTTCAGCTCCAAAGGTCCTAAAGTAATTTTGATGTCCAGTGGGGCAGAGCCCTAAAGTGCTTCAAAAACTATATTTGCAAAACCGTTTCTTAGTGAGCACCTATGAACAAAGAGGCACGTTTATGTTAAATTTCAACCCTGGTGCTCCTAAAGTAATTTTTAAGTCCAGTGGGATGGAGCCCTAAAGATCTTAAAAAAAAAACTATATTTGCAAAACTGTTTCCTAGTAAGTACCTATGAGCAAATAGAATCGTCCATGTAAATTTTCAACCCCGTAGGTTCTAAAGTAATTTTGAAGTCCAGTGGGGCGGAGCCCTGAATTGCTTAAAAACTATGTTTTCAAACCCGTTTCTTATTAAACACCTATGAGTAAAGAGAATCGTCTGTCAAATTTATGCTCTAATACCATTAAGGTATATTTTATGAATGTTTGCCCACAGGTCTCAAAAAAGGCTCGAAAATCTTTCTTCATACTTGGCAAATAACTCGACTCTGGGATAAAAATAATATTAATAAAATGTTATTACTATTTAATTGTTTTTTATGGTGTGCATGTGCCTTATTTAATTGTAATCGAATTAAATTCTAAAAATTTCAGCGTTGGTCTTATGTGTTTTAAAATCAAAACAAAATATTTGCTGAAACAGTTGACTCAGCTGTCAAAGCACAAAACACTTGACCCAGTATAAACATGTTTTTTTAGCCATAAATTTAATTACTGAATGATACTATAATAAGAATTATTACTTGTTAAATAGTACTTTATAATAATGACTATGACTATTTAGTTAAATAAAAGTAAAATAAGAGAATAAAACAACTAAACGATTTGTAATTGAAATTACATTTTAAAAACAAGAACTAGCAACAATTATAAAATCGCTGTTAACCGTAGAGACAAAATTATGTGTAACAGTTTACTATATTGTGTATCAAATACTATTTGTTTACTAACTCATACCAGAGTGTATGGCACCCTCAGCCCTGGTATTTATAGTTAATATACCTACATTAAAAAGATCCTTGAATGGCGGGTAAGCAAAGCCAATGTCTGAGGTGAGGGAACGGAGCGAAAGAGTTCGTTTTGAAAGAAAAAAATAAGGTTTGGTTTTTTAACGGACAGTCTGTGACTGATATTACTTATGACTTCAAAATAATAATAGTGTGTGTGGTTATATGTTTTTATTGACTTTGATTTTGACTTAGGCTTGACCTCTTGGGCTTTTAGCGATGGCGTGATGTGTTGACCTTGGACCCGAGTGTGTACCAATTATGCACATCAAAATAATCGTTTGGTTGTAATTTGTGTAATTATCTCTACTATTTATTTACTAAACGTAAACGAGGATGCTCAAAGGTCTGCAAATAGTTTAATATTGTTATTATTAAATTATCTGCAAATTTAAAATAAGCGTCCAAGTCTAATGGGGTTAGCTCACCAGGATCCAGTATATCATCTAAAATTTTAGGATTGGTTGATATGTTTATTAAATGAAAGGTCTCAGTAGATTACAATCCCGCAAACCTAAGCTCAAACGAATAACCAAGCCGGAATATGGCAGGCATTCGAAATTTGCATTGAAATCATAACGCTGAATATTTAAAGTGCAATAACTTCCGACATATTATACCTTTTGATGTCGGATTTGAGTCATATTTTTTGGAAATAAAGTCCTTTAAATTGTGTGTAGTATGACACTACGAATTAGCATTGATTAAGTGCACTAACGTGAATAGACTTCTCATATCATAGGCGTGTTTGAAACCAATACACGGTGGCGCGATATTCAGCGGCGTACATGCAAGTAGGCCTACTAGAGTCATATGATAGGCCAATCAGTACTATCACTATTCTCAATCAAGGATGAAAAATTTTATAACGAAGGTTTTTGTTTGAGTTGTGATGAAAGGTTTTTTCAACACTGTAAATCCAGCTAAATAATAAAAACATCGATTGCAGCAACTCTGGTGCTTCCAAACTTTGTTATCAAACTAGATGCATTGGATGAGAAGTCTATCCACGTTACTGTACATAGTTAATGGAATTAGTAGGTTCCTTTAGAGAGAGCCGTGGATCAAATATTATGGGTTTAACATATAAGAAAGATAGTTGTATTTTTCTGTATATTTGACCGATTACTAAAGACACTTCTATTTGCAGAAAAAAATTGTAAAAATTATGTTAAGGACTAATACACTTTCAGGATTTACATTAAACACTTGGACCAATAACACTTATAAAACATGTATAGATTTAATTTATAATAAGTCCTAGAGATAACCCGTCATAATTGACGTGCTACTCACTAGTAAAAGTAACAATATGTAAACTAAATAATTTATTTACTTTTTCTTAAATTATTCACCTATTCTGCAAATTCCGCATCTCGTGAAATACCCGGTTGTTGGCCTTTTTAAGGTCATTGCTCCAAATGCTATGGAATGGTTCCATTTCCACTACAGTGTAATGTGTGAACATGACGCCAGCTTGTCACTGAAAATCCCTCACAAACTGCATCAGTGGCGATCACAACTCTTCTGCCCTAAACTGATTATTTATCATCAATTCACACATTTGTTCAAATCTCTTCTTTGTAAAAAAAAACAAAAAAAAACTGATTTTTGTTAGATTGTTTATCGTCATTTTGAAAGTTACAAATCTGATTCGTGTGAATATTAAATTTCTCATCAATAGCTTATTTAAGTTGAAATGTAGGCCTAATAACATAAATACTTTATTTTTAAATAACAAAATGCATATCTATGAAACTTAATAGTTTAAATGAGTGTAGTTCAAATAAAACGTATTCAAAATTCATAAAAGGTTATATCTTGTTTGCATCTAAATCATCTATGTCACCCAGAAAAATGTTGAGCCTATAGTTTTAAGAAAGCCGTACAGTTTTTAGCTAAATTAAATATAAAAATACATAAAACTCAATGGGGTTTGAAAGCAATTTGTGATTAAATAAAAAAAATAATTATCAGAATACAAATTTTGCTTCAAAATACCAATAAACTTACAAAATTTGTTCGGTAACGAAAGATGTAAATAATTCAATAACATATAGAAAGAACTTTTGCTCATAATTTATTCATTTATATAATAACTTATTGTTTAATAGGAATTATAAATTTCTAATTATTATGTTTTACCAACATATTGCTTGAAAATAATAATGATGATAAAGCACACACACAAACTTATATTAATTTGTTACAAATTTTATAAAAAAACATATACATATAGCATGTGATAATTCGACTTCCTGTAAACAAATACTAAAAAACGATTTAATGAAGATTATTTTAACTCCAAATAAACGATTATCTATTATAAATAATATAAAATCGTTCAAAATATAATGTTTTTTTCTGAGACTAATAGTTATTTTTAAGCTGAAAATACAGTTAAAACTATCATGGATGAACAGAGCTTTCCAATGAAGAGAGAACGATTTCATTAAAAAGGAATCAATCTTGTTCTTTCTACAATTTAATTATTTGACACAGAGTGACGTAACGATGGGCACAGTAGGGCGGTTAGTAGGGCTTTTGTGCGTTGGTGTTTGATAGGATGGGAGAATGGTGGGTGTTGAGGGGGGCAGGGAGGGATGGTTGAGCAGGGAGGGAGGGGGCTGTGCTTCAGAAGTCGAGTTATAAATCAGTCGTTGATCGTTGGCTTAGCGTTCCAATAACAACTCTGATTTCTAATGCAAAAACACCTTTTCCTCGAGCCGGGAGTTAACATTCAACAAAAAATCTTAAAGTATTGTTGTTATTAATTTAAAAATAATGTTTTAATATTGAAGTAATGTGTTGTTATTTTCACAAGATAAAATTTTTAAAAGTTTAATTTTTCTGACAGTAAAATGTTAAAGTCTTGTTGGGAAATTGTGATGATAAAGTGCACACTCTCTGCTTGCTATGATTCGCTCCACACATTTACAAACCATGGCTCACAACTCATAGCTCACATATCATAGCTCCAGTGGGAATAATGACTGATTAGTCTATGTTGTAGCAGTTGGAATATTTTAGTGGGCCATGTTATGTGAAGATATACTATATGGTCTATTTTACTATGCTATGTTGCTGCTGTTATTTTAAGGAATGTTGAATGTAAACAACAACAAAGCAAAGTTTAAAAATATCTATGGCATTTCGAAATAGAATTAGTTATCGTATGAAATTAATTGAACGTTAAAAGATTATACTGCAATACATCCTGTTTAAGAATTTGCTTTATAAAGTGTACATTATTATAATGACGTTATAAAGTGTTGACGACATACAAGTCATAATTAATTATAAATTTTCTGCGTTTGTTGATTCTTGCTTTAAAATACAACAACAATATTTTGTGTCATTTTATGTAAGAGAGCCTATATCGCATCTTAAAATCTCAGGTTGTCTGCCAGTCGAGTTCTATCCCGTCGTAATAAAAAAACCTAAGGTTCAGGCGCAAAGCTCGACAATATGGCGTTATCATTAGGTATTACATTATTGAATATTACATTATTTCTATTCTTCCTACACGTGAAAGGAATATGTTTTATAAGTATTGTTTTATGATCCAATGTTGCCTCTTATTACGTGTTTAAAATTGTATAATCTATAGAATTATTGCATTTAATAACTTGGTTTAAATCGTTAATTTTACTCCATTTATACGAAAATCTTAATATTCTTTAACAGTTTGCAAAATATTGGTAAATATAATATTGGTAGGATTTTTCTCAAATTGAATATCCAGTTCTAAGATGTTTGGAAATTTATAGTAGTCCAGATAATATATAATACATATGCATTGCCAATGGCTTTTTTCTTATATACAATAAAACTGTGTATAGTTCACTATGTATTTATGCAACACCTCCTAGAATAATAAGAGAAGGCCAGACAACTGAAATTCGTTACGTCATATAAGTAGGCTGATTTGTTAAATCATTAGTTCTTAGTTCCAACTCATGCTATAGAGGGTGCTGGTAGTCCCCAGAATTTCATATTTAAAAAGGACAGCTGGATGTGCAGCCGGAACATTTTTGAAGAGAAGGAGTGCGAATTTCATGTCGTGCACACAAATAATTTATCACATAAATAATTATCAGCCAAATTATTATTTTCAGCCAATAAAACACAAGCATTTGAATCAAATCGTGCGAATTAAGCTTTCTACAAAACTATCTTATTCAAACTTGGAGGCCTATGTTGAATATCGGGTCTTTTCTCCATTCAATATGCTCATTAATCTTCAATTGTCTCGATATTCTTTTTATATTGCTGCTATTGAGGTTCTCTTTATTCTAACCAGCTTTTACGCCAGCCAATATTTATTCTTCATAATTTTCAAATTGATTACTTGGCAAGTTTTTATTAATTTTGTCAGTTATTCTTTTATTAATCAACAACTAAATAGTTATCAGCATGGTTTTATTTGCTTTCATACTATATGATAGTGTAACAAGAATCACTTTATTAAATATCACTGTAACAGAAAAAAGTAAAAATTAAATTATTTTGTGTAATTCAATTGGACACATATTTTACAACGCAATTTTGTTCTTATTAAATAATCTCTTTTCATGAATTATTTTGTAAATTGTGTGAATTATTGTGTTTTTATTTTTTAGTTTATTAATATCTCTAAATAATATTTCATATAAGAAAGCGTAAAATTTACGCGGTAGGTATTTAATACCTGCAGATCTTATTACATCAGTACGAAGGTGGTAAACTCCCTCTAAAGCTGTCAAGCATCCTAACATCCATACTGCTTGGGGATATTAAATTCCTCTACCTCTATCCAGTACATTGTTATGCGCTATCATCGGCAAGGATCACCGTCGAATGGTTCCGGTTCCTAAGTCTAATAATTGTCCAAGAATTTGTCTGAAAATAAACTAATATTTTCAAACGAGTTTCGGAAACTGCTCTTAATTTAAATTTGTATATACAATTTTAATAAATATAAAATTTGAATTTTTGATAAAATAAATCAAATGAAAGAAACAAACACTTAATTTATGTATTTGCTTTTAAATAGCAAATACCACACTGACTAATAAGTATCAAAGAATATATTTACTTTCGACAAATATATAAAAAAGTACAGATAGTTAAAATTTACTTTACAAGTTAAGTTTAATACACAAAATATCGTTGAACTGGTCCAAAAAATATCAACATGTTGATGTGACGTTTTCGGGTTGCATGTCGAGGGACCGGGGTGAAGTAGATTACCACAAACACAGGGTTAATGGCCCTGAAATGACAAACTACCAGACATATGTGTAACACACACACGCACATAATCACCCTCTGTGGCACAGCTCGACATTAGGATGGCCGTTTGCCTTTATATCCAAACAAAATACCTCATGCTTGCAATTTTGAATTTATGTGTATTAATAATAATGTATACAACGCTTATATTACTGTATAAAGCGGAATACAGTCGTTGCATACACTACTATTTATCTACGACCAAGTTAAATTTGGCGAAGCATTGTAAAAATAGTTATAAACCATATAAGTTATTTATAGATTAGGCGGCCACCCACAAACTAACGTAGCCACGCCCTATGCCTCTTGATCTTATCGTCGTTCTCATTAACATTCGATCTTTCTCGTGTATTTGTTAGGCACTTGACTATATTACACTATGCAGTATTCCTACAAGCACAGAAAAAGGAAACGATATTAACGTGCTACAAGGTACAGAGCAGAAACGACGCAACGTTACGATTAACATTGTAATCGTTAGTCCAAAAGATTGTAATTGTGTAGCAGTCATAGAGTCCCATTTTTTAGAAACTTCTATAATTGCGATTTTGAACTATCGATTGCTCCATTATTACTGAAATGACATTATTAATTGTTGTAACAATCAAAATAGTGTAGTAAAATTTGTCGGAAAAAACTAAACAATTTTTGGAAAGCGAATGTTTTTTTTATTTGTTCTATTGCATCCCCTGACCTTGCTCCGGAAACTCCCCTAAAATCCTATATGGAGATCATGTCCAAAAATGAGGGGTTGGCACATGAGGAGTTGCAATAACAGTTAATATTAAGCGTACTAAATTTAAATACATTCCAGAAGGTTTATAGATATCAAATTAAAGGTCTTAAATTTAAAATACAATGCTGTAAATCCAAACACAATATAACGGTCGGGAGATAAATAGCAGGCGTTCAAAATTTAGAATAAAATTACATTATCAAAACTTTGAAGTGCAATAATTTTCGACGTATTTAACCTTTTGATGTCTGGTTTTCGGCTATGTACTCTCCTTACTAAGACCTTCCAAATTATGAATAGCATGGCTATGGACTAAGAAAAATTATTCTGAACTTTCTCTTTGGGACGTCCATGTATCAAGGGTAACATGATAGGCATATGCCAACTATCCGAATTTTCAAAGGTAATTGTAAAAGTAAACGATTTCCACTATCTGTACCTGAAAAGTTTAAGTATTTTGAATATCATTACAATTTTAAGCGTTTAGGTAAACATTTGATCTAATTCAAAGTGTGACAGGCTGCCAAATTTGACTCAGGAACCTTTTGAGATGGAGTTTGCGGCATTAAATTCTACTGTACAAGAGCTTTAATTTGATATACACAAACCTTTTGCTCAACGAAAGATTTATTTTTGACTCCAAATGTTGCCCACTGGGGATTTCAGGGGAATTTCTGAGGGAGGTCAGGTTATGACATAGAACACTTTGCAGCATAAATTGGCTGTCCATTTTTTTATTTATTTTTTTTTATTTTAAAGCTAGTAGTGGGGTTTGGGCACTCCTGGTCCAGGTCAAGGTCAGCAGTTGTAACTGTTGTAGGGGCTGGGGTTTTTTGACAGTGATGGGTGGGTTTTGGAAGTGGGTCAAGGTCATCTGGTGGGGTTTTTAAAAAAGGTGAGCCCCGAAGGGTTAGATTGAAGGTGGGTAAAAATTTATTTAATCAAAGAAAAGTAGTGGTTTTATTTGAGGAGGTGTTAAGGTATTGTTTACTGGCAATGGAGTGGTAGACGCCAAAGGTGATAGCGATGATAAGATAAAAACACTATCCACAATATGCATTTGAATAGTTGTAAAAGCTGAATCATTTCTTGTTGATTCTTCATTTTCAATTGTAGTCTGTTGATTTCGAGTTTGAGTTTATCCTCTTCCAATTGTGATGTAAATGAAAAATCATCCATCATCTTCATGTATTAAATGTGTGCAGTTAAAATGGGAGCGGTGTTGACGGTAACAAAGTTGGCGATGAAATGAGAAACAGATATAGGGACAGGGTATATATTATTGTAAAATAGTGGGGGGTAAAGAAAATAATTGTAGTCGACTAAACATCATTATTAGCTGTGTCGGGTGTTGCAGCTTTGGAAGATGGAAGACTATTGTTTGGCAGCTGTAAAACTTCGACGTCTTCGCTTTCCATGTTTTCGTAATCAGAAGAATTGTAGGAAACTTCCACAGTGATAGTAATGGTGTTATTTGGAGTGTTTATTAGATCACTTAAAATTTGAAAAATATTTTGTAATTCTTCTTGTGATTGAACAAGAAAAGTACATTTACTTGTTGTTGAAGGAGAGGAGCTCATTGTTTGGAAGTTGGCAAACAAATGGTGAGCGATGGTCAGAGGGTCGCTTATATGTGGGCAAAGGTGGTGGAGGGAGAAGTAGAGGAGTGGGGGAGGTAGAGTGGTGGGGGAGGGTTGATATACCCATATGCGAACCGGCGGCCAGAGCATTTTGCCGCAAAATCCCATTTAGGTAGGTTATGGGTGGTGTGTAGAAAGAAGTATTAGCTGTAATATAAATTAGAAACACTAATAATTTTTATAAATTAAATATTAAATTTATATTTAACCAGAGCTTGCATTTCTTGTTCCTCGTCGTTTAATTCAACAATTTTAACACCATTAGTTGTCTGTTCTTCTTCCTCTGCACTTTGCAACGATGAAGACATGGAGGTGGCAGAAGAAGATGATGAGGATGAAAATATTTTGGTAGGATTGACGTATTGCACTGTGATGTTGATCCATCTTAAAGGATAGTTATCAATGAGGGTGAGTAAGTTTTGGAATAGGGCTTCCATCTCTTCTCTGTTGGTAATTAAATGTTGAAAGGAAATGAATTTATCATCCATGTTGTTGTCAGTGCGAGTAATGAAATAAGAATGAGAAGCGTATCGAATGATCCGTAGAATATATGTTGTAAAAAATAAGTGGTGGGGGTAATCTCAAGGTCAATCAAATGGAGTTTTAAAAAAGGGCTGCAGTCAGTGACTACAGCTATACATCTAAAGCTTCAACAGGATCAGTAGACCAATCTGATCTGTACTTGCACGCATTTATGATGCATGTACAAAAGTCATCTTTATAACATGCATTACACTCTCGGCAATTAACAATTTTTTCTGGATGAAATTTGATACATCTCTGGGGACAGCAAGTGTGGAAGTATCTTGATTTATAAATTTTGAAGGTTCGCAATTCTGGTGGTGGTAGTTGTTTTGTCTTGCATTTGCAGTAACAGGATCCGAAGAATTCACATTTTCTACACGCTAATCCGTCTACCATCCATCTTCCTATATCGGTACATTTTTGTTCACAACAATAGCGTGGTTTGTACTCGTCTTTCTTGTTTTCCATGTTGACGCTTCTAAGTTTAGCCAAGAAATGAAGGTGTATAGTGTAGGATAGCGTGTTTTATAGATTAGAAAAAGTGGTGGGGGTAATCTCAAGGTCATCCAAATGGAGTTTTAAAAAAGAACATCTTACAAGTGTAAGATGTATTTATTTAAGATAGTGAGTTTTCGTCCTTTTTTTCTTTCTTTATATCTTGTTTGTATTTTTCTTTTTCTTCTTTAGCCATAGCAATGAGATCTTCAGTGGATAGTGGATGTACTTCAGGAAATTTTAGAATTAATTTTGGTTGGAATCCTTCTTTAGTCAATACTTGAAGATCGGAAGTCATTTGTTCTACACTTTGATAGTCTTTTCCGTAGATTTTTCCATTGAATTCAATCATCATTCTGTACAACATGGTAGTGGTAGTTGTTTTCGCTGTGTCAGTTGGGAAGCAAATGATGATTCTGTTTAGGTTACGCGTTCCTTTTATAGATGCCACAGCGACCACTCAATATTATTCAACATCAGTAATATTTCTGGAACTTAACATTACTTTGAGTAGATGGTGTTGTAGTTGAAGGTTGTGTAGAAACAAATACTTCTTCATTGCAGAATTTTTGTTTAGGAAACATTCTCATGTTGTTAGCGTAAACATCAATATTTAAACGATAACCACCTGCAAGTAACACTCGCAATTCATTAGTAAAATCGTCGAGTTCTTCAAAAGTTGTGATGGTGGTGGTATCATATGATGCACACTTAACCTTAAGAAACATGTTGTTATTCGTAATAACTGGAGAGCCAACAGAGATGTGTACAGCACAAAAGGTAGTCGTAGACTGATGAGATCCTCAAGAAAATTACGGCCTTTATATACCCTCAAAACTAGGTCAAGGTCACCCAAACGTGTTTTTAAAAAAGCAGCATATCGATAGTGCAGAAACACTATCGATATGTTGCCTTTTTTATTTTTTTTTTCATTTTTATTTTTTATTTATTTATAATCAGTTACATACATGTATAACAGTATATATAAACTACAGATTAGTTGCTAGTAGGCATAACATGAAGTGTAAGTTCAGTAGAGTTGCTTCCGCTAGGACCGTGAGCTGCTAAGTAGAGTGCGCCGGGGTGAATCAGTCGTAAATCTTCATTCTGCAGCAGTTGAACGAAGCGTTTGGGAAGAAATACTTGAAATTTTGGTTCATCACCAGGTGTGTAGGGTGCTTCACTTAATGTACAATTGATAGCGTCTCCCATTGATGTTTCCATCTTCTTAATAGTGTGAATAATATAATGTTTTTCTTCCTTCAATTCTGAACATTTTTTTGTCGGTAGTATAGTAGATTTAGAATGTTTGTTAAATTGATCAACAAGCGATTGTAGAACATTTTGTGACGCCATTATCGTCTTCTTGCTATTGTTCGTCTTCTTCTTCTTGTGTTTGCGCGTCAGAGGTGTTGACTCCTCGGAGGTTAGAGTAATACTCATGCATGGTCATAGTGTCTCTCTCGCTTTTATACCCATCGCTTCCCCCACCACTTTGCTGGAGATAGGCATTCAAACGATATGCGTTCTTTAAAGCACATTGAGACTGTTGATGTTTAAAGTTTTTAGATGAAATACAGATGTTAGCAAAGTAGCAATAAAAATCCTTCTCTATTTGCACATTTATTACTTCATGGTTTGTATATGCTTGTATCCAATTTGCTTTTTCCAATCCTTTTGTGAAAATAATTTTGAACTCTTTGCAGAAATGATTCATAATGTGTGGCATCATATTGTAAGTTATAAAACCTCCATCCCATCTTAGATTATGAAAATGTTTCATCAACCATTTGTTTGTTACTTTAGCTTTGGTTGTTAATTTGTTGAACGGCAAAGGAGGCATAAATAAAAAATGATAAACAACAGATGTTATCATATCTAGTACTACTAACTCTTTGATTATAAAATTTCCATCATTACCACGGAATGCCTGAAACTCTATGATACCTCGCTTTACTTCCATTATTTCCATCTTCTTAGAGAATGAAACTCGTTTATCCATGATGACGTTCAGTAGACAACTGGTATGTCAATGCAGATTGGCAGCCTTATATACTCCAACATTCTTCTTCTTCTTACTTACAATATTCTTTGTCTGTTTAATTTGTTGTCGATTGTTGATTGTTGAAATGTGATTCGTTTTCCTTGTTTTCTTGCTTTTCTTCTTCATCTAAATTAAAGTTGGTTTGATTATGGTGTAACTGTCTCCACATCTCTACTTCATGCGGTATCCTATTGAAAATTGAAGTATCTACTGGACCGTATAGGATTGGAACATATGGTTGTCTATCCAATGCATCAATTAAATAGTCTTTGATAATTGTACTTGAGAATATTAGCTGTTTTAAATATCTTGTTATAGGACCAGTAGCACAAGTTAAAGCGTAAAATTCTTCTTTTGTCAAATGTATTTTTATATTATATTTAGTTAAATCTCTAAATCTAACTAGTTGTTGACCACGTTGTTTAACAATATCGATTTCAATATTTGATTCGAACAAACCTAGTTTTGTTTTTCTTCCAAACGTATTGTTACTCAAATAGCACTCCAAAAGATGTATATGTTTCATAAAAGATTCCCAAGAAGATTCAGTAAAGGTTACCATTTTAGATCCGTGATTCAAAATAACAGTTGGAGAGTAATCCAATGATTTCATTACTCCAGCAGACACAGTCTTTGTCATACAAGAAGAAATAGGATAAAATATTCGAAGAAATACTTCCATTAAGATGTTGGCGGGAATGTTATCGTCAATTTTCCTCTTTTTTGTTTCTTTTTCAACTTCCTCTTCTTTTTCTTCTGTCTTCTTATGTTTAAACTTGAGGAACTCATCCATTTCCTGTTCAACTTGTCTTTCTATATCCAAACTATTGTCAGCCATAAGAGGTGTAGTTTCTTCATTAGCACTTGATGTAGTAGAACTCATCTTGCGGACGATGTTACCCATACGATAATCAAAGATGAAATGAATTGTTAGCTCTTCTTTCTTGCTTTTATACTCGCAGATGACCTAGATATTGTTGATCTTTTGTAAAAACCTTACAAGTCATGCAAATGTTGTATTAATCCTTCTTAAAGTACATTCTTCACAATTCCTGTCAGCGGTGTGTAAGTAACTATTTTATCATGTAGAATTAAACAGTATGCTGAAGTTCCATCTGGTATTTTATCTTCAAATTCCATTTCAACTTTTATATCTACACTTGAAGATTTTACGGATTCATTTTGTTTTGAACAATCGATTACAACAATTGGAGCTTTTGAATAAAATTGTTCTGGTGATAGTAGTGGTGTATTTGTCTTACCATAATATGACGATTGAAATCTTGCATACATGTCATATAGAATGGAATAACGTTTCTTGTCAAATGAAACATTTAAACTGTCATATGGAAAGAACTGAGAGTTTAGAAAAACTTTGCAATTCTTTATCTTGCAATGGTCAAATTGACCAGCGTGCGCAGTTATAACATCTTTTCGTTTAGTTTGAAAACCGACTATTATGTACCTTGCTCGTTCTAAATAAGTAGAGGTTTTAACAGTCCATGTTTGTCTTTCTGTTTGAGGCAATATAGGGTATTCATGAAATTCCCAACTTCTAAATGGTATTACAATATCACGGTCAGATTTTAATTTCCTCAATAATAATACTCGGTGTTCATCCGCCAATCTGACATGAGGTACTCTCCACACAACTTTATCCAACTCTAATCGCCATTCCAATTTATCTTCTGTAGTTCCATCTGGTGCTTGTATTACATCTTTATTCGTTGAAGATCTAAGTAGTACCAGTTCTTGCTTAACGTTTATTATTATTCTCTTGTAATCTTCTGCAAATCCCACAAGTAATCGTAAAGGTACATTAAAATCAAAGTAACCATTTGAATTAGGAGTAATAGTGTCTTTATCAGGAGTTACCCATCCAGCCGAAATTAAAGAATTTTTTTCATGTGGTGTTATTGAAGTTAATCCTTTTAAAGTTGTTGATATACCAACTTTTTTTGTTGAATCAACTGTTACTCCAGATATTTCATATCTAATTTCATCAAACAGATATGCCATAGGGTTATTTATAAAAGGAACAGTTGAACCAGTTTTTCCATCCAATTTTGTTACTCTTCCTTCGATATATAAATAACTTTCACATGGTAAAGTATAAATATCTTGTTGTTGAATAGGAATCCTTATTTCATCATTATTATTTAATTTTGATGAAGTGTAAGGGTTGTGAGTGTGATATTCCTTCTCCCATAGGGTTTCGTCGAATGTCGGTCCTTGTGCTATATCCAGTATATCCATGGTTGGCAAGTTTTAGTCCGATCTTCTGTAGGAAGCGTATGTTGTCCGGTGTTAACTCGTCGAATGTTGAGGAGCTACTGAGCTCCCGGCTCTTCCGTTGTGGTTTAAATGATAATCCCATGTTGACTTTATGTTGCCGCTCTGATATGTAATCGTATAGTTATGGTTTCTCCTCTAAAGTCAACACTAATGCCGTCTTGATCCAATATGTTCAGTACGATGTCTGAAATGAAACTGGTGTTTAATGGTAGGTATATCAGGTTTTGTGGCTTCTCAACTATTTTAAAACCAGGAGCTACTGTCGGGTAAAATGTGTGTAATATATGTTGATTTACTCCATCTCTATATGATCCGTGTATAATATTACACGTTACATCAATACTGTTCACCTTTAATATTGTTACTGTTGTATCGCCAGTATAATCATTTCCAGGAGCTAAAATTCCTTTCTTCTTTGAAAATCCGAGCAAATTGCCGATTGAGTGGTCTAAGCTAAAATCTATATAATACTTTGAAGTCATTTCTGCTTTTAATGTATTATTATTACCTTTTATAGAAATATTTTCTTCTCCAAGTTTCTTTTGTAATACTTGGTTTATATCGTCTATTTCATATGCTCCTGTAGATAATGGAATTATTTTTAATTGTGAATAATTTCCTTTTTCATCTTTACTCTCATAATAATGTAGTAAATTATTCTTTCCTTCTGTAACATTGGGAATTGAATTGTATGTAGTTAAATCCAATAATGCTGCTTCCCATAGTTTATCCGTAGATAAACGTAACGCTGGGAAAAGTGTACTTTTTAATGTTGATGAATTTCCGCTTAGCGACACTGTATACGATGACATCTTAAAGCTGACTGACGCTCTTCGCTAGGAACTCTAAACATAAATGTCCGCATATTTCCGTATTGCTAGGTTGCTCTCTTTTGTAGTTGTAGAATATATTCTTAGAGTTCCGAAAATAATGTTGAAGTTCTTTTGGTGGTGGTAAATTTCCAAAACTATCAAAGTAGTAAACATTTTCTCCAAGTTTTTTATAACATACCCAATGAGTACCTGGTCCATAATTAGAGTCTAAATTTACTATTCCAGTTTCATTTTTCCACACTCTATTTGGTAATGTATCTTTCATAAAAACTCCTCTAAAGAATGGTATTCTTAAACATTTTACATATTTTGACAATTGATGATTTGTTAATGCTTCATTTGGAATTATCAATTTATTTTTCTCATTGTTGATTATGCCAGAGTTAAAGTGTAGTAAAACACAGAAATATTTAAGCCATGTTTGTCCAAAGTAAAAGAGTGAAAAACTTGTAAAATACTTACATGTACAGAGTTGGAGAACAGCGATGCTCACCGCATGCAAGCCAGAGACACACTGGCTGAGCACCGTCGCGTAGCATAGGGACTCGACTATGGTACTGCCAATACTTAGAGTATAAGTGTAGTGGGTGACCTTGAACCAGACTTAGAGTAGAAGTGTAGTCGGTGAACCCCCCCCCTCGGGGTAAAGGAGCCCCCAACCCCCCCCCGAGATTTTTTTTTCGAAAATTTTTTGACCTTGACCAAAAGTTTTGTGCTCCAGACGAGAAGTGAACCCCCCCCCAGGTTTTTTTTTCGAAAATTTTTTGACCTTGACCAAACGTTTTGTGCTCCAGACGAGAAGTGAACCCCCCCCCGAGATTTTTTTTTTCGAAAATTTTTTGACCTTGACCAAAAGTTTTGTGCTCCAGACGAGAAGTGAACCCCCCCCCGAGATTTTTTTTTTTCGAAAATTTTTTGACCTTGACCAAAAGTTTTGTGCTCCAGACGAGAAGTGAACCCCCCCCCCCCGAGAAGTGAACCCCCCCCCCCGACGAGAAGTGAACCCCCCCCCCTGGGGGCTCGCCCCCGCCCCCGCCCCATGACCGGTGGGGATATAAGGCGGCCCGGCCACAGCCGGCTCGCAGTCCGCACCCGAGCGTTGAACGTGAACGATCGGGACGGACCGCCATGGGCATCACTAAACACTGAAAGGCGCCTTCACTGTTTAGCGAAGTCTAATGTAACTTTAAGACTTGTATTAGTTTTAAGACTTGTATTAGATTTAAGACTTGTATTAGTTTTAAGATATTGCGCTTGCGTTCTGGTGTTGGGAATTCTTGTATACTTGAGTGTCTTTACTTGTACCCTATGTGTATAAGTTTGTTCCAGCATTTACTACGTTGAGCTCAATGTTGTGTTGTAAGTGTGTTATATTTATCTAAAGTGTATACGCTTGTTTTAGCATTCCCCCTTGAGCATTTTTCACAGCTCAAAGTAAATTGTAACGATAGGGACGGGAGTAGGCCCCCGTGTAAAATTATTTTATACCAACGTTAGCATGGGTCCTCTCAGGCATGCACTATTGCGGCTGGGTGTGGGACTTGGTCCGTTTGTACGCTGGCATGCAGACCACAGCTGTGGCCAAATTGCGGCGGCCTCTGCACTCGGACCGAGGACGTGTAAGCCACTAGGGCTGTCCTCAACCTCTGTTTCCCTTCTGGAAACCAAAATTATGTAAATGAATTTTTTTAGCTATTTGTGTTTTTGCCCCCAAGGCCCCCGAACATTCGTGGTTCGCCATGGATGTACGGGGGCCGAAATTTTTTTAATGTTCGTGTGGCCTTGACCCACAAAAGAATTGTAAACAATTACTTCATTGCTAAACTTTAATATTAAAGATAGGTTACGGGAGTAGGCCCCCGTGTAAAATCATTTTATACCAATGATAGCATGGGTCCTCTCAGGCATGCACTATTGCGGCTGGGTGTGGGACTTGGTCCGTTTGTACGCTGGCATGCAGACCACAGCTGTGGCCAAATTGCGGCGGCCTCTGCACTTGGACCGAGGACGTGTAAGCCACTAGGGCTGTCCTCAACCTCTCTCAAAATTATGTAAATGTTTTGTTAGTTATTTGTTACACTAATGCAGTAAATATTTAAAAGTCTTGCGTGGCGAAGGGTACACGACATTGGATGTTGCCTTGTTGTCATAGTTGGGTCTCTTTGGAGGCTACAGCGATGACAACCCAAGTGCTCCACACCCCCATAGGGGGGTGTGGGGCTTAATTTTTTTAAAGTTTTTTTGTGACCTTGACCTAAATATATAAAAACTTTCAAAATCTTTAACAGTCAGGTCTTATTAACACAGTAAATATATTAAGGTCTTTTAGAAATTTAACAGTTAGGTATAAGTAACACACAAGTTTGGAGTTGTCTATAGTTGGGTCTCTTAGGAGGCTTCAGCGATGGTAACATAAATGCCCCAAGTGTGGCTTATTTTTTTTAAAAAGTGCGAACCCCCCCCCGAGATTTTTTTTTTCGAAAATTTTTTGACCTTGACCAAAAGTTTTGTGCTCCAGACGAAAAGTGAACCCCCCCCGAGATTTTTTTTTTCGAAAATTTTTGACCTTGACCAAAAGTTTTGTGCTCCAGACGAAAAGTGAACCCCCCCCCGAGATTTTTTTTTTCGAAAATTTTTTGACCTTGACCAAAAGTTTTGTGCTCCAGACGAGAAGTGAACCCCCCCCGAGAATTTTTTTTTTCGGAAATTTTTTGACCTTGACCAAAAAAGTTTTTGGCTCCGGACGAGAAGTGTGCCCCCCCCGCCCCTGCCCCTGCGCCAGAAGAATTATGTATTTTACATTTTGTTCTGCGCATGCGCAGAAGGAGTTTTTCAAGGTCACCCCCCACCACCCGTTATAAAAGAAGGTTGGCCAACACAGCCTCTCATTATTGGATAAACTTTCGTTGAGTAAACATCCTAAACGCGCTTATGGTAAAAAGTGTTAAAAATGCTTCTTTGCCATATTTGTGGGGAATTTTTCCCAGATGAAGTGATTCTTCAAATCCATCAAGAACTGCACGAAGCGGAGGAGACGGCAGATGTGCAAGTCAGCGAGGGAGACTTGGACTCGCTTGACCAATTTTTAGCCGAACACCATCGAAGGCTGGACGAGTTTGATACTTACCTACAACGGATGCAGCGGAGAAGGCCCAGCGTTATCCAGTTAAGAGGTGCTGGACCATCAGGAGTAGGAAGAACTACAGCGGCCATGGATACGGACAAGGACACGGACACGGACACGGAAATGGACATGGAAGAGGAAGCAGATGGAAATGGAACAAGACCTCTACGTACTACAGCTTTGCCTGGTCAAAAGGTAGTACATTTTAAAATTAAAAATGAACGCCTCGAGTTGGATAATTTTTTAAACGAAGCAAAATTATTAATTGAACAGACTTTGGAAGAAGAATTGACAAGACTAAACTTTATTAAATTTGGATTGGTTTTGGACGCGTTGTTTACTAACACAGATGGAGAAACCACATTGAGAGGATTCGTAACAAAAAATCGCACTCTCATGTTAGCATCCGATGTAAATAATATCATTTCTGATTGTTTGCAAGAATTGATTACTAAATTACAAGAACATGAACGTAGAGGATCCGGATGGTGGTTAACTTCAATTGAAGGACTTGATTTAAGAGTTCAAAAACACGGATACGGCATGAGGGGTAGCAGCTATATTGCTCTACCCAAAAAATTCAAGCTACTAAATCCTGTATAAATGTGCAAAATGTAGATAATGAATGTTTTAGATATGCTATGTTGTGTAAATATATTTTGCCAGAACAGCATCCATGTAGAGTGGGTAGGTACTATCAAAATGTAAATAATAGATATAATTTTCAAGGACTGTCATACCCAGTAAATATTAAAGATGTTTGTAAATTTGAAAAACAAAATCCTGCTGTAAGTGTAAATATTTTTGGACTGGATGATAGCAATAATGTTTACCCCTTGAGAGTGACAAAGACCGAACGCCGAGATCATACAGATTTGTTGTTAATTACTCAAGGAGAAGTTTCACATTATGTTTACATTAAAATTTTGTTTGTTTGGTTCAAAAGCAGTTGACAAAAAGGAATGGACCAATAACAGTTTGTAAAAGATGTTTTTGTTTTATTTGGAAAGATTTGACCCATGGAGGATCAGAGTGGTTGACTGAACATAAAAAATTGTGTGATAACAACTATGAAGTAAAAGTTTGTTTGCCTTCTGCCAACCGATCAATAGTAAAATTTGAAAAAATTTCTCATCAGTACAGAGTTCCAGTAGTGGTGTATGCAGATTTCGAATCTATACTCATACCAGAAGATATAGCGAACGGAGAGATCGATAGAAGGACGAAATATCAAGAGCATAAAGCAAATAGTTTTTGTTTGATTTTAAAATCCACCTTGACTGAAGAACAACTACAAAAGTATGGACTTTCATCGTTACCTGTATTATACCGAGGTGAAAACGCAGCAAAAATTTTTGTGGATAAATTATATGAAATCGCTCTTAAAGTGCAAACTATGTATGGTGTTAAAGAGCCGATGATACCACTGGATTATGAAGAGGAGGAACAACATGACTTGGCAAGAATTTGTTATTTGTGCAAAAACCAATTTACAGATGATAATTATAAAGTTAGAGACCATGACCATTTAACTGGACAGTATAGAGGTGCGGCTTGTAACAGATGCAATGTAAATTACAAACTACCCAAATTTATTCCTGTAGTTTTACACAACCTTAGTGGCTATGATTCACACTTCATCATTCCGGAATTGGGTAGAGACGATAGGAAAATAGAGGTGTTGGCAGAAACAACAGAAAAATTTATTAGTTTTTCAAAAACTGTTGACAAAAAAATCAAACTTCGATTTGTTGATTCATTTAGATTTATGCCATCCAGTCTTAGCAAACTGACCGATAACCTAAGGAGACACGATCTAAGGGAAACAAGTAAAATTGTCCCGCAGGACAAGATGGATTTGGTTCTACGGAAAGGGGTTTTCCCCTACGACTACATCGACAGCTCGGAACGTTACGAAGAAAGAAGACTACCGCCGAGGGAAGCATTCACCAGTAAATTGACTGGAAGTGAAATCACTATCGAAGACTACGAACATGCCTGCAATGTGTGGAATGAATTGGACATGCAAAATCTCGGACAATATTCCGATTTTTATATGAAATTGGATGTGACGCTTCTTTGCGATATAATGGAAGAATTTCGCAACACCTGTTTTGACGCCTATGGACTGGACCCGCTACATTCTTTTACTTCTCCCGGTTTGGCCTGGCAGGCTATGTTGAAATCTACCAAGTGTCACCTTGAACTGCTTACGGATATCGATATGGTGTTAATGATTGAATCCGGTGTACGCGGAGGTTTAACCCAAGCTGTTACTCGTCATGTGAAAGCAAATAATAAATTTTTGCCAAACTACGACCAAACAAAAGATTCAATTTTTCTTGGCTATTTTGATGCAAATAATTTGTATGGTTGGGCTATGTCTAAACCGCTACCTTACGGAGACTTCAAATGGATAAACCCAGATTCAATTGAAAATATTATGGATATTCCCAAAGAAGGTGACACCGGATATATTTTTGACTGTGATTTTGAGTACCCTGAAACACTACACGATCATCATTACGACTTGCCACTGTTGGCTAAAACTGAAGTATCACCGACAGGAAGATGGCCCAAATTAATGATGACATTAAACAACAAAAATCGTTATGTGGCCCACTATTGGGTTGTACAACAAGCGTTGGAGTTAGGACTGAAAATAACAAAAATTCACCGAGTATTACAATTTTCTCAATCATGCTGGCTAAAATCCTACATCGATGGAAACACCGCAAGAAGAGCTAGAGCAACATCAGCATTTCAAAAGGACTTTTTTAAATTAATGAACAACGCTATATTTGGCAAAACATTGGAGAACAAGAGGAAACACAAAATTGTAGAATTAGTTTCAGACCCTGCAAAATTGGAAAAACTTGTACAGAAACCGAATTTTGGATCAACAATGATAATAAATGAAAACCTTGTGGCAGTAAGCATGAAGAAAACAAAAGTTGTTATGGACCGCCCGTTATACGCAGGAATGTGCATATTGGATATTTCAAAAACCCATATGTACGATTTCCATTATAACAAGATGGTTGACTACTATGGTCGTGACAATATAGGAGTAGCATACATGGATACTGACGCTTTTATCTATTGGATAAAGACTCAAGACATGTACGAAGATTTAAAAACGTTCGTACACAGGAATGACTTTGATTTTTCAGACTACCCACAAAATCATCCAAACTTCAACGAAAATAATAAAAAAGTTTTAGGCAAATTTAAAGATGAATGTAATGGACAAGTAATGGAAGAAATTGTTGCACTAATGTCGAAATTATATTCCTTCAATGTGTATAAAGGCGAACAACAAGAACCATCAACTACAAAGAAGGCCAAGGGTGTGAAAACAAATTATTTGAAAAAACACATTAATTTTGATCAATACAAAAAGTGTTTATTTGAAGATACTACCTTGAAAGCCAAATTTAACACAATCCGAAGCGAAAAACATCAAGTTTTCAGTGTGACAGAAGTAAAAAAAGCACTTTCTTCTAAGGATGACAAACGCCACATTATGGAAGACAAAATTCACACACTCCCTTTTGGCCACTACTCTATAAACCCTATCAACTAACCTATTCTTCGTCCTTCTACAACTTCGACCTTATTCCTTTTTCCTTCCGTAAAAAAATGGGGAACACGGCAAGTCCAACGCCGTGTTCCCCATTTTTGTACACAAGTTTGGATGACCTTGACCTATATAAATGATGTTAATATTTAAGACAACATTCATTGTTATTATACATGTGATACATGAAACATTCAAACCTGCAATATGAAGAACTTGAAGCAAGAAATTGTCAACGAGCTTCATAAACCTGCAAGAAGAAAGTTTCCACGAAGAAATACAATGATAAAAGTAATAAATGATTTATATCAAGCGTATTTAATCGAAATGATTCCTTATAGTAAACAAAATAGAGGATTTAAATACATATTGACTATTATTAATTGTTTTTCAAAAATGGCAGATGCTTTACCACTAAAAGATAAAAGTGGCAAAAGTGTTACAAAAGCAATGGAAACAGCTATACAAAGAGACAAACATACTATAAAACATTTACAAACTGATGATGGAAAAGAATATTTTAATAAGGAATTTGCAAATTTAATGAAAAAACACAACATTAACCATTACTCAACCAATTCAGAGGTAAAAGCATCAATAATTGAAAGATTTAACAGAACTTTAAAAGGTGCGATGTATAAGATGTTTTCCAACAGAGGATCACACGTTTGGCTTGATATGTTACCAAAACTTATAAGCGATTACAATAACAAGTTTCATAGAACTATCGGTATGAAACCAAGCCAGGTGACTAATAAAAATGAAAAACTTGTATTAAAACGTATAAAAATGAATACCAAACCAAAAGTTGAAAAACTAAAGCCTAAAAGGTTTAATGTTGGTGATAAAGTGCGAATAAGCAAATACAAAGGTGTATTCAGTAAAAGATATCTTCCAAACTGGACAAATGAGGTTTTTACTGTATTTAAGGTGCAACCTACAGTACCGGAAACTTACATTTTAAAAGATAATAAAGGACAATTGCTTGAAGGAGGGTTTTATGGACATGAAATGTTAAAATCAACAGTAGGTGATGTATATCTAGTTGAAAAGGTGTTGCAACGGAAAAAAGATAAGGTTAAAGTACGATGGTTAGGATTTAATAAGACGGAAGATTCTTGGATACCTAAAAAGGATCTAATATAACGATGGAGAATCATTTTGGGTTGAACCATTACAAAGGATGGAGATAATACCGCAAAAAGACAATTTTACTATTAATAATATAGATGAACTCACAGTAGATGGTTCTCAATTTAACACTGGGAAACACGGTGTTTTGTTGCCAAACACGGTGCGTTGTCTGGTTACCGGTCCTTCCAATTGTGGAAAAACAAATGTAGTATTTAATTTGATTACAAACCCTAAAGGATTACGTTTTAATAATTTATATGTATTTTCAAAGTCACTACAGCAACCAAAATATCAGTTATTGGAACAAATACTCAATAATGTGCCTGAAGTTAAATATTTTAAATTTAATGCAAGCGAGAGTGTCATGCAACCGCAAGAGGCTAAACCATTCTCAGTATTCATATTTGACGATGTATCTTGTGAAAATCAAAATACGATAAGGAATTACTTCGCCATGGGTCGACATAACAACATAGATAGCATTTATATTGGTCAAACTTACAGCAAAATACCGAAACAGCTCATTAGAGACAATGCAAATATGTTAATTGTATTTAAACAGGATGAAACCAACCTAAAACACATATATTATGACCATGTAAGTGCGGATATGCCGTTTGAACGAATTAAAGAGTTTTGTGGAAAGGCTTGGGCTGAAAAGTATGGGTTTTTAACAATTATAAAGGAACAACCGCTAAACAATGGTCGATACAGGATAGGATTTGATAAATTTATACTAATACACTGATCATGATGTAAAACATTCATTGTTGTACAACACGTCTTGCTACAAACATGGTTAACCAAGAAAAGTTAATAAAGGAAGTAAAATCACTTAGTGATTCTATTCGGGATAAAAACAGAGCATTAAAATTAGGTATTAGCGAAAGGGAGAAATTTCTTGAATCTACTTTTAAACCTATTACTGAACCCTTGAAACAATTAAACAAAAAATTTGCTAAACCCGTTTTGGAAGGAGATGCAATTGCACCTATTACAAAGTTTGAAAGAGAAAATGTAAAATCAGAAGATTTTAGTGATGAAGACCCGGAACCCTCTACATATAGCGGTTTTACCGGTGGAGAACCCGAAAGAGAGCTAGAATCACCAGACTATAGTGGAATAAGAGAATTATATGAAGTAAAAGCCAAAAGAGGATATGAAGATGTATCAACTGCTAGTGAAGAGGAAAAAGAAGAAGAAGCAAGGGAAGGTCCGTCAAACATAAGCTTGTTGGGTGAAAATATTCATAACAAAGGACCTTTAGGAAGGAAATACATGATAAAAATGTTAGCTGGAATAAATCCTAATAAAAACTACCATAGTTATGGAGTAAGATTAACAGAAGAAGGTTTAATGGTTGGTAATAGCCCGGTAAACATTGATGAACATGATAATATTATTGTTGGTAATCAAAGATATAAGGGCACAAGAGGATTATTTGAATTATTATTTGAAAAAAAGCCTTTAGAATTGTTAGTTAAAGAAGAAGACATGGAAGCATATAAACAGATTTTGGAACACACCAATGCATACAGGAGGAAATATTTAGCTGACCAACCAGTTTTTAGATCTAGGTCTTTAAAATATAGAGAATTTGTATCCAAGTTAATACCAACAACGAGAAGACAACCAATACCGATAATGCCAAGAAAACCTGTAAAACGAAGGTTTGTGTCATCCACATTGGATGTAAGTGCTTTGGAACCAAGAAAAAGAAATAAGTCTGTTACAGGTACAGGTTTAATGAAGAAACTATATAACACAAATGTGATTTATTACAATAATATCAATAAATTGGTGGATAGAATGAAGCTAATACATGAAGCTAAAGAAGCGGGTCATACTGGATTGGAAAACGAATGGGTGGCTTTAGTGGATGAACTCCAAAACCGCGGAGTAATCTCATAAAAATGCGTTACTCTCTAGAATACCATTCAGTTGCACAATGAGTGTCGACAAGTTCGGACGTTATTCCTCGGATGGATTATATTACGCAAATAATTTAAAAAGAAGTGCTGGTTTACCACAAACACCTGATGGAGATTATGATATTAGTAATAAAAGGTTAAAAAACATAAAAGATCCTACGGATGAAAACGATGCAATAAATTTAAAAATATTAAAGGAAAAGATATCACCAACATTAAGACTGCACAATAACACATATGATGCAGAAAATCATAGAATTATCAACGTTGGTAAACCAATTCAAAACGGTGATGCAATAAACAGAGGTTATTTGTCATCTGAATTAAAAAATACGTTAAAATTCAATAGAAAAACGTATAGTGCTAACAATAAACGTATATCCAACGTGGATGACCCTAAAGATGAAAAAGACAGCGTAAATAGACGCTATTTACATTCTATAATACCTGAAAAGACAAAAGATGGATTTTTTTTTTTTAAATTTGTTATTAACGATATAGGTTATCCAAAAAATGAAAATGATGCTGTAAATCTCAAATATATAAAAGATCATTGTGTAACACGTGATGTGGGAGTTATAGATTGTCTGGGTAATTGTTTAGCAAATGTAAAGGATGGTTCGGCGCCATCAGATGGTGCAACGGTGGGTCAAATGAAGGAAACTTTAAAGCAAGAAACATCTGAATTTGTAAAACAAGACCAAGTAGTATCGCGACAAGGAGATGTATTTTTCCAAAATAATGAAAAATTTTATTTATTAAAATTCAACAATAATGCTTGGGATTGCATGGATAAAAAGTTATCAAATATGGGATGGGGTTATAATGCTCAAGATGCAGCTGCTTTATCACAAACCGTACATCTAGATCCAGATCATTATTTTAGATGGTTTACATGTAATAATAGAGTAATAAGAAACTTGAAACAGGGAAGAGAGTCAAATGATGCTGCAACTGTAGGACAAACATTACAATATGACAGTGCAAATAAAGAGTTTATTTATAATACCAAAAGATTTAAATTAATGGATGTAAATGATTATCAAAATATAATAATTGCGGATCCAAATTCATTTAGCGGATTTAGAAAATTGTCAGGTGAAGAATTTATTCATAAAAATCATGTATTTAGAAATGAATCAGACGGAGCATTAATTAGTGGAAATTTAAAATATTTTAAATGTCCTGGAGGTGAAAATGTAACTGATGATGACTAAGAATTTGTATAAAAACTGATACGGGTTAGAAATCGGGGACTAATATCATAAAAATGGGTTACACTCTAGGATACCATTCAGTTGCACCATGAGTGTTGACAAGTTCGGACGATATTCCTCGGATGGATTATATTACTCTAATACTTTAAAAAGAGGTGTTGGTTTACCGCAAACACCTGATGGAGATTATGATATTAGTAATAAACGGTTAAAAAACATCAATGATCCAACAGATGAAAACGATGCAATAAATCTAAAAGTATTAAAAAAAGAGATATCACCAACATTGAAACTAGACAAAAACACATATAACGCGGGTAATCATAGAATTACCAACGTTGGTAAGCCAAATCAAAACGCTGACGCAATAAACAGAGGTTATTTATCATCGGAATTGAAAAATACGTTAAAATTCAATGGAAAAACGTATAATGCTGAAAATCGACGTATATCTAACGTAGCAGACCCTGTAGATGAAAAAGACAGCATAAATAGACGCTATTTACATTCTATAATACCTGAAAAGACAAAAGATGGGTTTTCTTTTTATAAATTTGTTATTAACGATATAGGTTATCCAAAGAATGAAAATGATGCTGTAAATTTAAAATACATCAAAGATCATTGTATTACACGTGATGTAGGAATTATTGATTGCTTTGGTAATTGTTTAGCGAATGTAAAAGATGGTTCTGCACCATCAGATGGTGCAACGGTGGGGCAAATAAAGGAAACTTTAAAACAAGAAACATCTGGTTTTGTGAAACAAGACCAAGTAGTAACACGACAAGGAGATGTATTTGTACAGGGAAATAAAAAGTTTACTTTACTTGAAGAAAACAATAGTGTTTGGGATGGTAAAGGAAAGTCATTGACAAATTTAGGTATTGGTGAAAAGCCTGGTGATGCTGTTACTTATGAACAGATAATACAATTAGAGCCAACTGGAAAACAATGGTGGAATTGTGATAACAAACGATTAACAAATGTTGCAGACCCTGATTATGCTGATAACGCTGTAACTGTTAATTTTCTTGTTAAAGTAATAGGTAATTTATTATTTGATATGCATAATTATATTGCAGCCGGACAACATAAACCTATTGATGAAAAAATGAGAAGTGCATGGATTAAACAAGAAATTCTTTATAAATACTTTTTTAATCATAATACACAAAAGTTTAGATCAACAGATTGGGGTACTTTTGATATTTAATTAAATAACACCATAAATTACATCATTTATGTGCAACCTGTCATAGAGGTTAACACATAGGTTACGCTTTTCGAATATAAAAGACAATCATGGCGTTTCATTACACCAGTCCATATCGAGACACTATACGGAAAGGAGGCGGTATCACGTCCACAGCGGTTTCTCTGTTAAGTAAAGTTTAAATCGTATTCCAGTAGGATCTGTCGTAAATAGAGCAACAGACGCTTTACCATACGAATTTCACATACCGGGAGGTTATCAGTATTGCGGACCAGGAACTAAATTGAAAAAACGACTGGAAAGAGGCGATCCAGGCATAAATAAGTTAGATCAGGCTTGTAAAGAACACGATATCGCATATTCCACGTTTACCGATTCAAAGAATAGGTCAATAGCTGATAAAAAGCTAGCGAATATAGCTTGGCAACGAGTAAAGTCTAGTGACGCTAGTATTGCAGAAAAAGCAGCAGCTTTAGCGGTAACAGCAGGTATGAAGGCTAAAACAGCGGTAGGAGGTGGAAAAAGGAGGGGTAGGAATAAAAAAGGATCAACCATGAAGAAACATGGTGGTAATATTAGACTAAAAAGACGTTCTCCGAGGAAAAATAACAAAAAACCGATAATATGGTCAATGGTAAAAAACGGGGCTGGTCTATACCTAAGACCGTATCGTGCATATTAAATAAAAGAAATCAATTGGTTATACCACATAAAGCGTTGACTAATGTTGAATTATTTAAATATATTTCCTGTTTAAAAATACCATTTTTCCGCGGAGTATTTATGAAAGACAATTTACCAAAGAAAATGTGGCAAAATGAGACTGGAATTGTAAATTTGGATAATACTGAAGGCCCTGGCACCCATTGGGTTTGTTATAAGAAACTAAATAACAATGTATATTATTTTGATAGTTTCGGTAATCTACCACCACCAAAAGAACTTCAAGATTACTTTAAATCTGCTAAAAACATATATTACAATTATAAAAGAGAACAACCTGATAATACTTCAATATGCGGCCATTTATGTTTGGAATTCTTAGCTAAAAGTACCAGTCACTATTGAGATGTCTTCCTATACGGTATCATTAACAGGAAAATCGTCCACTTTACGAAGTATCCTTTTTCCAGCGTTACGCTTGCAAAAAGGAAGATTTTGGGAGGCGGCGCTATTGGATTTTACAACTTACAACTCTATTCCCAATGTTACGGAAGGTAAAAATAACTTATTGCATTATTATAAAGGAAAAGATGCCAGTGGGAAGTTTACAGACTTACAAGAGTGCAGTTTACCCACAGGTTCTTATGAAATTGATCATATTAATGAATTTTTGCAAAACAAAATGGGAAAAGACAATATAACACTAAAAGGTAATAACAATACAATGAAAGCTGAGCTTACTTCAAAATATTATATAGATTTCACTAAGCTAAACTCAATTGGTGATTTATTAGGATTTCCCAAAGATGGAGCAATTTTAGAACCAAATAAAACACATTCTGGTAAACAAACTGTAACAATATTAAAAGTCAATAGTATAGACATAACTTGTAACATTATACAAGGAGCTTACAGAGATGGAGCAAATACTCATATAATACATACTTTTTACCCCAGTGTGCCACCTGGATTTAAAATTGTTGAAAAGCCACAAAACCTGGTATATCTACCGTTGAACACCACTTTCATTTCAGACATCGTGTTGAACGTATTGGATCAAGACGGTAACTTGATAGATTTCCGAGAAGAGCCTATTACGGTTAGATTACATTTAAAATCGACACTTTAATACAAAATCATGGGTTTAATATTTAAAAGCGAACAACCTACGGGAAACCGCATTAGTAGCTCTTCAGCTGTGGAGGAGTTAACACGCGAGAACATTCGTTTCTTAGAGAGAATTGGATTACAATTAACCGATTATGGATATACTGGATATAGCGCAGGGTCCAACATTCGACGAAACCCTATGGGAAAAAGAATATCACACCCACAACCCTTACACTTCATCAAAATTAAACAATAACGATGAAATTCGTATTCCCATACAAAATCAAGACATTTACACACTACCATGTGAAAGTTACTTGTATATTGAAGGAAAGGTTACTAAAAAGGATGGTACTACTACTGGTACAACAGTTCCATTTATAAATAATCCTATGGCTTTCCTGTTTGACGAAATTAGATATGAAATATCAGGTGTAACAGTTGATTCCACTAAAAAAGTAGGTATTGCAACAACTTTAAAGGGATTAACATCTATATCACCTAATGAAACCAATTTAATACAACCTGCAGGATGGGTTTTACCTGCAAAAGACACAATCACTCCAGATACAAATGGAAATTTTGATTTTCATATTCCATTACGTTTGTTGCTTGGTTTTGCTGAAGATTATAGAAAAATTATATTAAATGTTAAACAAGAATTAGTTTTGTTGAGATCTTCTAACGATAAAGACATTATTAAAGCTCCAGACGGTACAACAGATGCAACTTTAGAATGGAAATTAACATTAGACAAAATTGTATGGAGAGTTCCGCATGTTAAATTAGCTGACGAGCATAGAATGCTACTATTAAGAAAGTTAAAGGCTGATCGTGATATTGTAATTCCTTTTAGAAGTTGGGAATTTCATGAACATCCCAGTTTGCCAACTACGGATCGCCACACTTGGACTGTTAAAACATACAATTATGTGGAACGAGCCAGGTATATTATATTTGGTTTACAAACAGGCAGAAGAGACACCATCACCAAACATGCAGGTCAATTTGATCATTGCAACTTAAAAAATATTAAAGTTTATTTAAATTCACAATTTTTTCCATACGATAGTTTAAATGTGTCATTCGCTAATAAAAAGTACAGCATATTGTACGATATGTATGCAAGATTCCAAAGTTCATATTACGGTAAAACAAATGCACCTTTACTATCACCAGAAAAATACTTAGATGGTTACCCGATAGTTGTAATCGATTGTTCTAAACAGAATGAATCGGTAAAATCATCAAGTGTGGATATAAAAATAGAAATGGAATTTAACGCGGCTATACCGGCTAATACAACTGCATATTGTTTAATTCTACATGATAAAATCGTAACATACACACCTTTAACTGGAATTGTTAAAAATGTATTGTAAGAACCGGTTTTGTTACATTCCAATGCATTCCGCGAGTATAAAAGCAGAGCGCGCAGGCCGCTCCTCATCAGTTTGTTGCCTGTTGTTGTATGGGTAGCATCGTATTCAATATGGCTTCTCCTAGTGGTACACCTGAAAATGTGGTAGATATTGAGAAGGAGATATCTGAGTTTTTAGATCTTCAAGGTCAACGGGAAGGAGATGAACACAACGTTTGCGGACAACTTCACGCCAGTAATAATGTTGAAGAAAAAGGTAAAAGAAAAAGGAATGCGCAAAAGAGGAAAAGGGATATTGAAGATAATATTTCTCCAAACATATTGAGTGAAGTATTCTTACGAATATTTTATCCAATCTCGTCCAGTTTGGACAAAAGTGTTTTAATCGGTGTTATGAAATCAAAAGGTTATTCCCCTACTGTGATTTTAACTCACGGACCCAAAATGATTTTGTTTGCGGACAGTTCTTGGGAATCGTTTATGAAACACTTGCATCTTCTAGAATGCTATTTAAGTAGTAACATGTTTGGAAGAAAGACAAGAGTAGGACTTTTAGATTCAAATGTGGAAATTGATATTGTTAAACATCGTGGTGATCATCAGCTGCGGTTTAGAGACACAACAAGACATGATAACAAGATTCAACTTAGTCGAGAGGAGTTTTTCATTTTAACTTGTGCAACCGAACCTATAACGAGATACTTGAGACAACTGGCATTTTCAAGTTCGATTATTAAAGATTATCTGGAAGACACTTTGGACAAACAACCAGACGCACCTATATTATACGGACCTGTGGATACTTCTATATTCAATAGGGTTCCTCATGAAGTACAAATGTGGAGACAATTGGAAAAATACGCTCAACTACATAAAACATCAGTAATACAAGAAGAAGAGGAAGAAGGAGGAGAAGAATCAAGTGTTAGTGATGAAAGTGAAAACAAGGAAAATGTAAAGATGGAAACTTAAATGACAATCAACTACACAGCAATGGTTAATTTTTAAAACAATATCAAACACTTTGTGGGGTTAGGCCTACCGGGGACGGTGCCCACGTTAAATATACACCAACGCGCCAACAACTGTACGGCCTGGTATAAAAGTCGTACCTACCGTGGTGTGGAAATCAGTTGGCCTTTGGACTTCAGCATGAGCAGATGGGTGACCTTCACAATGGACAAGGAAGAAGAACAAGTAAAGTCCAAACCTGGTATAATTGAGTTCCAAGCATTTCGAGGTAATGACGATAGATTTATCATAAAAGAACTTGTGTTTTTCGACATCAATACAAGTGTTCCATATACATTTTTGTTCAAACCACCATGTTCTTATTCATCTTTAACTAGCAAAGCTGCTACTACCAACAGGTGGATTTCAAAATATTTCCATCATATCGATTGGTATGATGGTTTTGCAAGTTACACAGACTTGTATCACATCATGCATCAGTTTTCAAACAGGTTTACCAATATTTACACAAAAGGACTGGAAAAGAAGAGATGGATCGAAGAATTTACTCATGTTCCGGTTAATGATGTGGAATTGGATAAAAACTACAAGTATACAATGGAAAATGTTTGTATTTGTACTAAAAGTCCAGAACATGAAAAAGATAGACATTGCGCTTTAAAAAACGCCTATAAACTCGCATCTTACCTTCAAAGTGGGGAAATGGGGAGTGGTGGGGGTAACGGGGGTTATATAAGTGAGGAGCAGACCGGGACCTGGCATGAGTATTACTCGAGATTCCGAGACGACAACATCTCCCAGCAAGAAGACGAAGAAGACGATCTATAACTCGACCATGGCATCTCACCAGTTCCTGCAAACTTTGGTTGAGCAGTTCAATGCTCACTCCAAATCTACCATACTACCCATCAAGAAGTGTTCCGAACTTAAAGACGAGAAGCACTACATTATCCACGGCATGAAGAAGATGGAGACTACAGTTGGAGAGGCCATCTGCTGCAGTCTTAGCGAGGCACCATTCACTCCGGGGGATGAGCCCAAGTTCCAAGTCTACCTGCCGAAACGGTTCGTCCATCTCCTCCAGAACGAGGATCTGCGCTCCATCCAACCCGGCTGTCTCTACCTGGTTTCCCACGGTTGCACGGGTAGCAATTCCACCGAGTTGACCATCCACATCGCCGACAAGCAGCAGTGTTAGATTTAAGTTTTACTGTTGTACATATGTTATTGTAATGTTTTATAAATAAATGATTAAAAAAAAACAAAAAAAAATAAAAGAATAAAAAAATGCAACATATCAATATGTGAAGTTTGTCACGTATTGATATGTTGCATTTTTTTTTTAAACTTCGCGGGTGGCCTTGACCTTTGACCTTTGCATTTCACAGTTACCCGCACCACCACAGACTACTAGCCATCTTTTTTAGAACACGATTTGGATGACCTTGGGATTTCCCCCACTACTCTGCTATACCAGCATTGCCGTCTGCAACAGATGTCATTCCTTCTCCAACAACCATGGCGGACACACTTGCTTGCGATGCCATGTCTTCCACCGAAGATGTACCTACTACAAGTTGGAAATTGACAATCGACAACGTGCATTATTTAGAAACCATCTGCGATTGGATGAAGTCTATTCTCCTTGACAACCCAGGAATAAAGCTCAATGTCAATTTAGATTATGATTGGTCTGAAATTATAATGCAGCAAGACAATCAAGAATCAGATCACAGTGGAGGTCAACAATCACCACAGTATTTGTCAAATTTACCATTGTCATCCATATATCCTACGGACGAGATGGAAAGGGAAGAAAAGGACCATGGGGTTTAGAGTTTCTTATTTTTTAAAACCCAATTTGGATGACCTTGAGATTTCCTCCACCACTAAACTCAATCCTAAGTCCCAAGTTCACAGTCAACCTCAAGGTCGTCACACTTTAACTCTGGGAAAAACATCGAATTGTCGTACCAAGACAACTTTAACTCTGAAGAGTAGAGTAGTCTCTCTACTCTTTGACTTTTTTTAAAACTCCGTTTGTATGACCTTGAGATTTCCCCCACCACTTCCCATATGCCTAGAGTACGCAAGGTCTGAGAGTCAGTCGCTCGCCGACTGTCATGGGGTGCGCATCTGTATCATGCACTCCACTGTGCGGTTTTAAATTAAAGTTTTCATTTTAACCAGTTCAAGGTCAACACACTTAAACTATGGAAACAACATCAAATTGTTGTACAAAGAGTAATTTTTCTAAGTGTTGGCTCAAACCTGGAGGTACTTTGGATAAATCTTTGAAACAGTCTCAAGGTTATCACACTTTAACTCTGGGACGATATCGACTTGTAGTATTTTAGTGTTTTGACTCAAGGTCACCACACTTAAACTCTGGCAAATACACATTAAACAGTTTTACTAGTAAATTTTTCTAAGTGTTAACTCAAATCTGAAGATTCTTTGGATACATCTTTAAAGACAATCCTAAGTCCCGAGTTTACAGTCAACCTCAAGGTCATAACACTTTAACATGTACATTTAAGGTAGCACCAAAACGGTGCCCCCTTGTTTGAGATTTAAAAGTTTCCCAAGATCATCACAATTTCCCCCACCACTTCCCATATACCTAGAGTACACAGAGCCGGACAGTCAGTCGCTCGGTGACTGTCGTAGGGTGTGCATCGGTGTCGGCACTCTGTTGTTCGGTTTTCAAAGGTCACATTCATGGCAAATTGGGAGACCTGGCTCGGTTCAATGACCTCTGAGGAGTGACACATGATGGTTTAGGCATAGTCACGTCGCAAACTCGAGCTTGACTTGGCACTTTTGCTGTTTCTAGTCGCATATTCGCTCCAAGTCATCAAGGTCACGAGGACTCTGACTGAAACTCGGAGCGTAGTGTGAGAAACGGCAAAAGTGCCAAAAAATTTTAAGTTTCGGCGTGACCTTGACCTTCATGGTGACGATGACGTCATATTGATGATGTAATGGGTGGTGACGTCATCAGCACGTCATTTCTGTGACGTCATGGGTGTGACGTCATAGTGATGACGTCATTGACGGTGACGTCATCGATGATGCAATCGATGACGTCATCGGTGACGTCATCGGTGATGACGTCATCATGACTCAGCACATTCCTCAGGGGTCATTGAACTGGCCCAGGTCTCTCAATTTCCCACTACTATTGTGGGTATCAATATGTAAATTGCCCACTATTCTTATTAAACAATCTAAAGTTACAGCATCTTTTGGATGTTGGGGATCGTGTAACTGCATAATACGTTTATCATTACACGTGTAAGCAGTCGAATCACTTTTCGACGTTGTTATGACTTGTCCAATAGTAGCAGCATCATTTAAATCTTCTCCTGGTAAAATATTAATTATTTTCTTCATCTTTGCATCATATTTGGTCCCAAAGTGTTTATCCCAAGTTATTGTTTGTCTCAATGTAACACAATCATCATCTTCATAACCAGGATAAATATCTTTTATTCTTCTATTACGACCATTGTATGTACCTAATGTACCACCACTCGCAATTAATGTTTGCACCATTAGAGGTACATCTGTATCTTTTATACCAAATCTTCCATTTGTTATTGTTTTATGTCCTGCATCCCATTCATCATTATTTCCTTGCATTAAATCAAACTTTTCATTTCCATGTATAAATGTATTTCCTCGCTTTAGCACGGCATCTTCATGTTTTACAAAATTTGATGTTCCCCTTTTTAATTCTTTAGATAATTGTTCCATAGTAACAGCGTCTTTTGGTTGAGAACCAAATTTTACATTTGACAATGCTTTTCCATGACAATCTATTTCATCAGCATCTTGTAAAATACAGTTGTCCTTGATGTATTTCAGGTTTACAGCATCACCGTCTTCCTTTGGGTATCCAATGTCATTTATAATAAACTTATAAAAAGAAAATCCTCGTTGAGTCTTTTCCGGTATTATAGAATGTAAATATTCTTTATTAACTGAATCTTTATCATTTTTTGGATTTGCCACATTGGTTATCCTATGATTTCCAGCATCATATGTTTGTCCATCTTTTAAATTGTTACCCCACTGCAATTTTAAAGTGTTGGAAAGTTCAGATGATAAATACTCTTTAGTAATTGCATCAGAACTGTCAGTTGGTTTACCAACATTAATTATTCTATGTGATTTAACATCGTAAGTATTCTTGTTTAATTTTAATGATGTTGAAGTTGCTTCTTTTACTGTTTTTAAATTTGCTCCATCAGTATCTTCTTCTGGGTCTTTAACAAATTTTAAACGTTTGTTACTCATATCATAGTCACCTTCAGGTGTTTGTGGCAATCCACTTCTTTTTCTGTTTTCTCCTCCTTGTACTCCTAGCCCGGAGTACCGTCCGAACTTGTCGACACTCATGATTGAACTGATCCACTGTATACTCACAGCTCTCTTATATATCCGTAATGATTTATACAACTATTCCACGATTTCGAAGTTCGTCAACTAAAGCCACCCATTCATTATTTAAACCTGTATGACCAGCTTCCATGGCTTCATGTAATAGTCTCATTCTATCGACCAATTTGTTTATATCATTATAGTAAATCACATTTGTATTATATAGGTTTTTCATTAAACCTTTACCAGACGTTGAAGATTCTCCTTTTTTCTTTTTACCATATTCATCCATAAGTGATAAGTCCATAAGTGATAAAGATTTCCTCTTTAGCGGTTTCTTCAAAGCAGGCGCAGTTCGTAATGTTGGTAGTTTTCTCAGGGGAAACAATCTTTTTATTACAACTGTATATTTAGTTGCGCGTGTTCTATTTATCATTGAATCTTTGGAGTAATTCTTCTTATGAGCATTAGTATTTTGCAAAATTTCTTTAAAAGTATTTAAATCTTGTAGTGTATATTTTATAGGTATATTTTTAAAAATCAGTTCAAATAATCCTTTTGTTCCTTTATATTTTTGCTCACCAATAACAATGTCATCATCTTCAGTCAAATGTACTTTTGAATCTCCTATTTTTAATTCATTTCCATCAATTCTCGCTCCATATACATGTGACTTGTGTAGTTTTGGGTTAGCTTTTATTTCATGTAACATCTTCATGATAAACTTTCTTCCAAGAGGTCCTTGTTGCAATATATCACTACTTAATTTTGTTAGATTTGGAATTGATTGTTCTGCTTCAGGTATATGTTGTTCTTGTTCTTCTTCTTTTTGAACATTTATTTCTGGTTCTTCTTGTCTTGTTTCTTCTTCTTTTTGAGAAACTTCACTATCACTTGTGTAAGAATCATCATCTTCTTCCTTTTTTAAAGTCTTTACTTCAAATTTAGAAACGGGTAGTAAAACATCTCCTTCATAATGAGGTTTACCAATTGTTTCTGTTATCTGTTTTAAAGGTTCTGTAATAGGCTTAAATGTAGTCTCCAGAAATTCTTCTCTTTCATTCAAACCCATTCTTAATGCTCGATTTTTAAGTCTAATCGAGTCACTCAGTGATTTTATTTCTTTTAATAGTTTTTCTTGGTTCACCATGTTTATGCTGCGAGGTCCAATCTATTACTAAACGTATCATCAATCGTTCAATGGATTAATACAAATTTATCCAATCCTATACGATATCTTCCATTTTTTATAGCTTCTTCTTTCATAATAACAAGAAATCCATATTTTTCAGCCCATGCTTTGCCACACATTTCTTTAAATTTATCAAATGACATGTCTGCATTCACATGATCATAATATATGTGCTTTAAATTTGTTTTATCTTGCTTAAAGATAATTAGTAGATTTGCATTATCTCTTATTAGTTGTTTTGGAATTTTACTGTAAGTTTGACCAATATAAATGCTATCAATATTGTAATGTCTTCCCATGGCAAAATAACTTCTAATAGTGTCATGGTTTTCACAAGATACATCATCAAATATAAATATAGAAAATGGTTTAGCCTCGTTTGGCTCCATTATAGTTTCACTAGCATTAAACTTGTAAAAATTAACTTCAGGTACACTTGCAAGTACTTTATCCAGTAATTGGTATTTGGGTTGTTGCAAAGATTTAGAAAAGATGTAAATGTTGTTGAAACGTAATCCTTTAGGATTTGTTATTAAGTTAAAAACCACATTTGTCTTTCCACAATTTGATGGTCCAGTTATTAAACATCTTATTGTGTTTGGCAGTAATTCACCATGTTTTCCATGATTTAACTTGTCGTTGTCAACTGTTAATTCATCAATATTATTAATAAAAAATCGATCCTTTTGTTGCACAATCTCCATCTTGTGTAAAGGTTAAACATGTAATGACTTCATAAATTGCTACACTAAGTCTTTTGTAGGGATCCAAGAGTCTTCACTTTTATCAAATCCCAACCAACGTACTTTCACCTTATCCTTTTTTCTTTGTAAAATTTTTTCAACAAGATATACATCGCCAACTGATGATTTTAGCAATTCATGTCCGTAGAATCCACCTTCAAGTAATTCACCCTTGTTGTCCTTTAAAATGTAGGTTTCAGGTATTGTTGGTTGCACTTTATAGATTGTAAATACTTCATTAGTCCAGTTTGGCAGATACCTTTTGCTAAATACTCCTTTGTACTTACTTATACGAACTTTATCATTAACTTTAAATGTTTTGGGCTGCATTTTTTCACGTTTAGGAGTAGTATTATTTTTAATACGTTTTAATACCATTTTAGCATTGGTACTATTTACTTCGTTAGGCTTCATACCAATGGTTCGGTGATACTTATTGTTATATTCTTTTATAAGTTGTGGTAATATATCATACCAAATATATGATCCTCGTTTGGAAAATGTTTTATACATTGCTCCTTTTAACGTTCTGTTAAATCTTTCTATTATTGAAGCTTTAACTTCAGAATTTGTAGAATAATGATTTATTTTATACTTCTTCATTAAAGCTGCAAAGTCTTTGTTAAAATATTCTTTTCCATCATCAGTTTGTAGATGTTTGATGTTGAAATTATTTCTTTGTATAGCTATTTCCATAGCTTTTGTAACACTTTTACCAGTCTTGTCCTTTAGCGGTAAAGCATCAGCCACTTTAGTAAAACAGTCTATAATCGCTAAAATGTATTTAAATCCTTTATTTAATTTACTATGTGGTATCATTTCAATAAGATCGGCTTGGAAAAGATCATTCATTCCTTTTATAATTGTATTTCTTCTAGGAAATTTTCTTCTTGCCGGCTTATGAAGTTCATTTACAATCTTGTTCCTTAAATCTTCCATCTTCAGTTGTGTCTTCCACACCACTTGTAAAAGTACTGATCTCTAAAATGGTTTATCCTCTTTTATATGGTTAGATTATAGGTCAAGGTCATATTAAATTGGTGTAAAAAAGAGGGAACATGACATTGAGCTTGTCATGTCCCCTCTTCTTTACGGAAAGGAAAAAGGAAGAAGGTAAAGGACGAAGGATAGGTTTACTGGTCGATAGGGTATAAGGAGTAATGTCCAAATGGTAGAGTTTTTATATTATCTTCCAGGATGTACCTCTTATCATCCTTACAACTCAAAGCCCATTTGGTTTGCTTTACACTGAAGAGACGATGGTTGAAGCTTCTTGTGGTGTTAAATGTTGCTGTTGTCTCAACATTTTCAAATAAGCATCTCTTGTATTCTTCAAACTGTACATTCTTCTTCAGGTATGAGGTTTTTATACCTTTGGCCTTCTTCACGATTTCATGTTCTCTTTTTTTATTTTTGTACAATTTAAATGAATACAATTTAGACATTAAAGCAACAACCTCTTCCATTGGCACGCCATTTGTTTCGTCTTTGAACTTTCCCAATACCTTTTTATTTCTACCGTTGTCGTAGTTGGGATGGTCTTGTGGATAATCAGAAAAGTCAAAGTCGTTATTGTAGATAAAACAGCGTAGGTCTTCATACATATCTTCAGTTCTTATCCAATAAATAAAAGCGTCCGTATCCATGTATACAATGCCGATGTTTTCTCTTCCATAAAATTTAACCATCTTGTTGTAATGGAAGTCATACATGTGGGTCTTTGAAATATCTAGAATAGACATTCCCACATATAAAGGACGATCCATTGTAATTGAAATTTTATTCATGGAAACAGCTACAAGATTTTCGTTGATTATTATGGATGATCCGAAGTTAGGTTTTTGTACCAGCTTTTGTAGTTTCACCGGATCACTAACTAATTTCACATTCTTATGCTTTCTTTTGTTTTCCAGTGTCTTGCCAAATATCGCATTATTCATCAATTTAAAAAAGTCCTTTTGAAAATTAGATGTAGCTGCAGTTCTTCTTTTTGTGTTATTGTCAATGTATGACTTTAACCAACAGGATTGAGAAAATTGTAAAGCTCTATTAATTTTTGTTATTCTCAATCCTAATTCTAGGGCTTGTTGTATTACCCAATAATGAGCAACATATCTTGATTTGTTGGTTAAAGTCATCATTAATTTAGGCCATCTGCCGGTTGGTGATATTTCCGTCTTGGCCAGTAGAGGTAAATCATAATGGTGGTCATGCAAATGTTCAGGGTACTCAATGTCTACATCCAAAATATAACCAGTGTCTCCATGTTTCGCTATATTCATGATGTTTCCAATAGAATCAGGGTCTACCCATTTGAAGTTGCCATATGGGAGAGGATTCGACATGGCCCATCCATAAAGGTTATTTGCATCAAAATAACCTAAATATGTACTTGGTTTTGATGCATCAAAATTGGGCAAATATTTGTTATTTGCTTTTACATGTCGTGTTACGCTTTGAGTTAGTCCCCCTCGAACACCTGATTCCAACATCAGCACCATGTCTATATCTGTAAGAAGTTGGAGTTTACATTTTGTTTCCTTTAACATTGCTTGCCAAGCTAGTCCAGGTGATGTACAAGAATGCAGAGGGTCTAATCCATATGCCTTAAAACATGTATTTCTAAACTCTTCCATTATATCACAAAGTAAAGTTACATCTAGTTTTACATAAAAGTCCGAATATTCTCCAAGTGTTTTAAATCCTAATTCATTCCATACTCTACACGCATGTTCATAATCTTCATGGGATATATCTGTGTCATATAGTTTACTTTTGAATTCTTCTTTTGGTGGAAGGGATGTTTCATTAAATCTTTCTAAGCTATCTATATAATCATATGGGAAAACACCTTTGCGAAGAACTAAATTAACCTTGTCATTACTTACAATCTTCTTGGTTTCTATTAAATCTTCTGTTCTCAGGTTTTCAGAAAGCTTCATTAAACTAGATGGCATAAAACGGTAAGAATCTAAAAACCGAAGCTTTATATTTCCAACTTTTTTAGTAAAACTTATAAACTTCTCCGTGGTTTCAGCTATGACATCAATTTCTCCATTATCTCTTCCTAATTCCGGAATGATAAAATGCGCATCATAACCACTAAGGTTATCTAATATTACAGGTATATTTGTAGGGATCTTGTAGTTGATATTACAGCTGTTACATGCAGCACCTCTATAATACCCTGTCAGATGGTCATGATCATGAACCTTATGATTTTCCACAGTAAATTCATTTCTACATAAATAACAATGAGTTGCATTTTCATGTTGAATTTCTTCTTCTTCATCCAAAGGTATCATCGGTATAATATCACTGTACAATCTTTCAACACTTTCCGCTATTATATACAACTGATCAAGGAATATTTTAGAAGCATTAACACCACGATAGACAATAGGTTTTGAAGTTAAATTAAATCTATTTAGGTGTTCTTCAGAAAGAGTAGATTTAACCATTAAACAAAAACTGTTTGGATCATGTATCTGATACTTAACACTTTTCCTTGCTACATCACCATCATTATCTTCAATAGGCACTAGTGTTGATTCAAAATCAGCATAGACAACAATGGGAATACGATATTGATGGGAGATTTTCTCAAATTTTAACTCCGCCTTATTTACACATGGTAAGATAATTTTTGCTTCGTAGTTTTTATCACACAATCGTTTATGCTCTTCTAACCATTGTCTTCCTAGTCTTGTTTCTCGTTCAAAATTAAAACATCTCTTGCAAATTACTTTTTTACTTCTATGCTTAGATAGTTGGTTGCTTACAAGAGTTTCAAATTTTTTAATCCATACATAGTGGGAAACATCACCTGTTGTAAGTAGTAATAAGTCTGTATGATCTTGGAGTTCATTCTTTACCACACGCAATGGATATACTTTATTTGAACTGTCCAAACCAAAAACATTAACAGATGTTCCAGGGTTTTGTTTTTCAAACTTTGGGATATCCTTCAAAGCCACTGGGTAAGTCAATCCTTGGAAATTATATCTATATTTGTGTGTTTCATATTCTTCACTGGGTCTAACCGCATGGTTAGGTGGTACAAATTTTGCCGTCATTGCATATCTAAAACATTCCATATCTTCATTTTGAACATTTATACATGATTTGGTGTCTGAAATTTTCTTTGGGAGCGGAATATAACTGCTACCCCTTAATCCGTAGCCATGTTTATGAACTCTGATATCCATACCCTCAATACTAACCAACCTCCAACCAGATCCTCTTCCTTCATGTTCTTGAATTTTTGTTAATATTTCTTCCAAACAATCTTCAACTATTGAATTAATATCTGAACTTGCCATGATGGTCTGGTTTTTTGTTATGAATCCTCTTGGTGACATTTCTCCTTCTACATTAGTAAACATAGCATTTAATAAAATGCCAAATTTAATAAAGTTTAGTCTTCTTAATTCTTCTGTGAGTGTTCTTCTTGCAATTGTACTCGCTTCTTTAAGAAACTGCTCCAATTCCAATTTTTCATTTTGTATTTTGTGGTGCATTACTACTCTACCTTCTAAGGCAAATACTTTTAAACTCGGTATAGTATTAGATGGTCCTGCTAAAGGTTCTTCTTGTTGTTCTTCTTGTTGTTCTTCTTCTTGTTTTTCCTGTCGTTCTTCTTGTTGTTCTTCTTCATACAGTTTTAAATCTTCATATTCGGTTTCTGTTACGTTTTCATTATTATTATGGAATAACTCTTTGTGTATTTCTAGTAGAATATTATCATGAAAAGTTTCTAAACAAATTTCACATTGATGCATCTTGTTGATGTTTACTCTTTGAAATTTAGCAGCGAAATGAAATGCTTCTCTCTCCTGCTCCCTTTATATAATGCTTCCCCCACCACATTGTAAGGTTTTTTAGAAAGACGTAAAAAATTAGTAGTTTAAGACTAAAGCTGAAAAATAATGATACAAGCCTATATTTTCTTCCAATTGCAAATACCTCCACATACACCTCCACCCATACCCATAACAGATCGCTGTTTTTTCAATATACAGCGAAGGTGTGTCTACCATTAACTAAAATTGGGGATCCTATGTTTACTAATCTTTCATTTTCTATCCATGTCATAACTTCAATTAAAAATCTTCCTATAATATCCATTGGAGAATTTGGATCCACTAATATTCTTGTTACAACATTTTCACTTAACAAAGGCACTTCAATTTCTTCATTAAAATGGTGGAGGGAGAGGAGGAGGGGGAGGGGGAGGTGGAGGGGGAGGAGTGAGGGGGAGGGGGAGGGGGGAGGAGGGGGGGGGACGGGGGGAGGGGGCGTGGGAGGGGGGGGAGGGGGAGGGGGAGTGGGGAGGGGGGGAGGGCGGGGGGGTTAATTAACCTAATTGAGGTCAAGGTCACCAAAAAATTATAATTTACCAAAGTGATGGGGACGGCCGTAGCCATCCCCACCACTCTGTTTGCCTAACACTTCCCCAAATCCCAACCCGCCATAGTTACGTCTTACAAGGGATCCCAATTTTTGGCCCGCACGCACGTGGCGATCCAGTTTGGTGGGCTGTGATACGGGCAGCCGGCCTCGGGCCTGGGCACTGGACCTGACCATTCCAATTTTATAATGGGGACTCTGGAACAGCTATGCAAGACGCAACTCTAACCTCCCACCCTTAATCTAGACCCACCCAAATATGATTATTTCCTAACAAAAATTAAACATTTTAAAGCAATAAAAAATATGCGCTACCTACGGCACAACGCGCATGTCCCACCCATATTTAATGAAGTTCAACAAAACTTCAATAATTTAAAGTTAAATTTAATCTACCCACCTAACAGCTAGCTGTGAAAGGTTATTAGTACATACACACATATACAATAATTGTACCAACACTCAACATTAAAAACGCATAAAACACATTTTCCAAACATCAACAATACCATTACACACCTTAATGCTAACATCGCAATGCGCAGATTAAAACTAACACAACTTAAAACTAAAAATAACATTTTGCACACCCACACACACACACAACAAGTATTAATATTAAAAACCCTAACAGCAAGAGTAACTCAAATATATATCGGCCGCTTATACATTTTAGTTCCCCTCTGAGTTCGGAACAACCATCGCGTCCGACGAATTGTTCCGAACTAACTCAGCGATAGTCGCCAAAAAGGTTCTCGACTCACAAAGTGGTGGGGAGCCATAGGGTATAAGGGGGGATAGAAAGTCCAACGTCAGTGGAAATTTCCAATAATCTATTCGTCACATGTAGGTCGCCGCTAATGCAGGTGGAGCATTGTACCTTGCAATTAATGTTAGGCAACACTGGTTTAATCCGCCGTTGAGCTTCACTGCGGTTTTCCCCATCGCGTAACACCATAATTGTTGGCTGTTATTATCTGAGTAATGGCAGAAAATTATCTGTCCTCTTTTGCCGCTTAACTATAGTTATTAAACTATTGGCAACATCAAACCTAAATTGGTGTTACACAAGCATAACCGCTATCAACTTAATTTATCTTGATAAGTGAAAGTCACTTGGGGGGGGGGGGGTCAGCACTTTTACTCGGGGGGGGGGGGGTTTCAAGTTCAACATAATTACCATCTACTCTATAAAAGCCGCAACACGGTCGCGCGTCCGCCATTCACTCCCCAGGTACCACACCTGCTACAACTAATCTGTAAGTCTCTACCACCTAGTAATGTTACATATGCTTTGTTTTAACTTACACCTGTTAAGCTTGCTATTTTTATGTAATTTATTTTTTCAACTATTTCTTAACATTTAAAATACACTTTTATTTTATATATAATGTATCAAATAATCTCGCGTTACTATTTTTATATTAGTTTATACTTATTATACAAGTTTTATGTAATTTATTTTTTCAACTATTTCTTAACATTTAAAAATACACTTTTATTTTATATATAATATATCAGATAATCTCGCGTTACTATTTTTATTTTAGTTTATACTTATTATACAAGTTAACCCCTACAGACTAATTAACTAACTTCTGCTGCTAGACTAAACTACTTGGACTATAAACAGTTAACACCCATATATTAATATATAATTATTACACTGCAAGTTTTACCAGTACAAATGCTAGATATAACTGCAATTAATTGTCTACGACACAGTTCTTAAACCCTTATAAAATAATTAACTAACTTCTACCACTAGCGGTAACTTTTAAAAATTTTACAAAAATTTATTAACTATTTCTTTCCCCCTGCTAGAACCTTTCGCGACGCTGCCGCCCCGACAAAGAATTGAAATCTCCGAAGTTCTTCCTTTTTATCTTATTCTCTTAGGGGAGGGGGTTAGGGGGGTTCACACAACCCTATATAAGCGGCATCGGTACCTCGCGCGTGCGCCATTATAATCGCGAAAGGGCGACAGTAAACATCTATCCGTAAGTCTCTACCACTATCAAACATTTTTTAACTTACTCTAACACATGTTTGTGCTTATTACGTTAATTAGTCTCTATATATTCAGACACACTCGCGGGCACCGGTCATATACTCGCTGAATTTTGGAGAGTACACATCTCCCCTTTAAATATTATTATGGCTTCGCACACTTTACATTTAAAACTTTTACGCACGAAACACATTTTACAAAAACAATCTAACTCCACAATTTCAAAACCACGTACTACATTGGGTAAGCTTAAGAAATACTTCAGTTTTCACCCGTTGTACTTTGCAAGACCTAACCTTTGCAATACTTATTCTACTGATCCTATTTTACACGCTGTCTTAACTGAAATGCTCAAATATCACAATTTCAATCTTGTTACACCTATTGACAATCCTATCCAATTATTCTTCTTCACTATATTACCAGGTTTATATCATCATTCTTCCTCAGACACATGTCTCATTCTGCTCTATCAACTCACACTGTAAGCACCTAGAACCTCTCCTTTTTTTGCAACTGTGGACACGCAGCAGGATTCACCCATACAATCTTCTTATATAACTTCCACTGCTAATATTACTGCACTTCCAACAGATGATTCTTCCATACTTACAACAACCACTTACTCCCACCCCATACAAAATAATAAAATAACTAACTACTAAGGCTACAAATAATGACAAAGCAATTCTCCAATCACTAATAAGTTTTTATTAAATAAATACATTTTAAAAACCCCCCTCTGGATGACCTTGACCCACTTCCAAAACCCACCTATCACTGTCAAAAAACCCCAGCCCCTACAACAGTTACAACTGCTGACCTTGACCTGGACCAGGAGTGCCCAAACCCCACTACTAAAGCTATACTAGCAATAAATAAATAAATAAATAAATAAAGCTATAAGTTACCCGACGCACGTTGCTGCTCTCAAATTAAGTTGTTTACATAAGTAAAGCTATTTTAATATAACAACAAAAGTTAAGTTTTAAGTTTTTTAAATATAACAAAAAAGTCAATGGAATAGAAAGTAAGTATATTAATATTATTGTAAGGCCAAAGGATAAACAGGCATTATGAAAATTTAAACCCAGAATATTCAAAGTTTGCCTTGTATCTTATTGATCGTAATTGTAATTGCAAATGCAAGAGCACCTATGAGCAAAGAAACTTGGTGGCAAACTTGCACCAAGAATGCAACGATATCGTTGCAGTCCGTAATGGTGGTAAACTTGTTGGCACGTTCAAGTAAAATTTCAACCCCCGTGGCCCTTTAAAATTTCAATTTAAAGTCCAGTGGGGCGGAGGCCTGAAGATCTTAAAAAAACTGTATTTGCAAAACTGTTTCCTAGTGAGTACCTATGAGCAAATAGAATCGTCCATGTAAATTTTCAACCCAGTAGGTCCTAAAGTAATTTTGAAGTCCAGTGGGGCGGAGCCCTGAATTGCTTAAAAAATATGTTTTCAAAACCGTTTCTTATTAAACACCCATGAGTAAAGAGAATCGTCTGTCAAATTTCAACCCCGGTGGCCCTAAAGTAATTTCGAAGCCCAGTGAGGCGGAGCCCTAAAGAGCTTAAAAAACTATATTTGCAAAATGATTTCTTAGTGAGTAGCTAAGGGTGAAAAGATTGGTCCATCCAATTTCAACCCCGGTGGCGATAAAGTAATTTTGAAGTCCAGTGGGGTTGAGCCCAAAAGAGCTTAAACAACTATATTTTCAAACCCGTTTCCTAGTGAGTATCTATGAGCAAAGAGAATCGTCCATGTCAAATTTCAGCTCCAGAGGTCCTAAAGTAATTTCGAAGTCCAGTGGGGCGGAGCCCTAAAGAGCTTCAAAAACTATATTTGCAAAACCGTTTCTTAGTGAGCACCTATGAACAAAGAGGCACGTTTATGTTAAATTTCAACCCTGGTGCTCCTAAAGTAATTTTTAAGTCCAGTGGGATGGAGCCCTAAAGATCTTAAAAAAAAAAACTATATTTGCAAAACTGTTTCCTAGTAAGTACCTATGAGCAAATAGAATCGTCCATGTAAATTTTCAACCCCGTAGGTTCTAAAGTAATTTTGAAGTCCAGTGGGGCGGAGCCCTGAATTGCTTAAAAACTATGTTTTCAAACCCGTTTCTTATTAAACACCTATGAGTAAAGAGAATCGTCTGTCAAATTTATGCTCTAATACCATTAAGGTATATTTTATGAATGTTTGCCCACAGGTCTCAAAAAAGGCTCGAAAATCTTTCTTCATACTTGGCAAATAACTCGACTCTGGGATAAAAATAATATTAATAAAATGTTATTACTATTTAATTGTTTTTTATGGTGTGCATGTGCCTTATTTAATTGTAATCGAATTAAATTCTAAAAATTTCAGCGTTGGTCTTATGTGTTTTAAAATCAAAACAAAATATTTGCTGAAACAGTTGACTCAGCTGTCAAAGCACAAAACACTTGACCCAGTATAAACATGTTTTTTTAGCCATAAATTTAATTACTGAATGATACTATAATAAGAATTATTACTTGTTAAATAGTACTTTATAATAATGACTATGACTATTTAGTTGAATAAAAGTAAAATAAGAGAATAAAACAACTAAACGATTTGTAATTGAAATTACATTTTAAAAACAAGAACTAGCAACAATTATAAAATCGCTGTTAACCGTAGAGACAAAATTATGTGTAACAGTTTACTATATTGTGTATCAAATACTATTTGTTTACTAACTCATACCAGAGTGTATGGCACCCTCAGCCCTGGTATTTATAGTTAATATACCTACATTAAAAAGATCCTTGAATGGCGGGTAAGCAAAGCCAATGTCTGAGGTGAGGGAACGAAGCGAAAGAGTTCGTTTTGAGTAGTGGGAAAAAGCCACTTCTAAACCGGAAGTGACGTCAGCTGCCAGGGCAGCTGCAGGGGTCAGATGGTGTCAGCTGCCAGGGCAGCTGCAGGGTGCAGATGGCGAGAGCATATGCCCTGAATTTGAAGTAGAATTGGGCATGAATTAAGAGTTAGTTGAAAAGTAAAATTCAACTGTGTTAACTAAACTCTAAAAGTTGAACAAAAATTAAGAGTAAGATCAAAACTGAAATTCAACAGTTATAACTGGGGGCCTGGAAAGTATGTCAAGGTCATCCAGAGTAAGTTTTAAAAAAGCCTACCCAACTACCACCAGAAATAGTTCAAAGTTGAACTAGTTGGTGATAGTGGGATAGGCTGAAGTAAATTTTGAATTTTATTTGTGAACATATAATTAATGTGCAACAGCAGAGTTTAAACAAGTTGAACTTTTGTGATGAACTACAGAGTTGTAAATGCAAACACCAACGACGATGAGAAGGTAAACGCAGAGTCCCCAGATGATGTATTTGAAAAGCTTGAACAAACGTAACATTTCGAGTTGGTTTTCCCGTTCCATTTCCAATCGTTTAATTTCCAATTTCAATTTATCTTCTTCTATTCTAGTTATGAAGGGAACTTCATCCATCATATCCATCATGATTTTGTAGTGTTTGAAATTTTAAAACAAGTGATGTTGATAGTTCAAAAGTTGAAGACGGAATGAGAAGTGAAAGCGAGAAATGTTAGTTAAATAAAGAAGTGGTGGGGGGAACGAAGAATTACAAAGAAGTGGTGGGGGAAATATTTTGCTGTTCATTATTACCATCAGTAGTGTCAGATGGTGCAGGAGTTAGATTTAGTAAACTGTCTTCGTCCGAACTTTCAATCTTATCACAAATAGGACAATCGTATGTTATTTCCAAATTCATTTTGATGGTTGTAAAATTATCTACAAGTTCTTGTAAAATATTAAAAATGTCTTGTAACTCTTCTTTAGAGTTTATTTCAAAACTAGAATTCATTCGGGCCAATGGAGAGTTGTTCATTATTGGAGAGTCGGTGATGGAATGAGGATCGGCGCATAGGGAGGGGGCTTATATAATGGTGACCTTGAGCAGGCGTCTAGGGAGGGGGCTTTTATATAGGGAACCTTGAGCTTATGATTGAATAAAACGTTTAGTTCTTCTTCTCCATCTTTTAATTCAATTATTTGAACCGAAGTAGTTGTTTCATCTTCTTCACTTGATGAAGAAAACAATTCACCAGGATTTAAATATTGAACTACAATTCTGAACCATCTTATAGGATATTCGTCAATGACAGAAAGTAAGTTTTGAAACAATTCTTCCATCTCCTCCCTGTCAGTTATTATATGTTCAAATTTGATAAATTTGTTTTCCATGTTGTTAGTTAGAGTGTTGGAAGTGGAATGATTTAATATTATATAAAAATTAGAACTAGTGGTGGGGGAAATCTCAAGGTCATCCAAATGAAGTTTTAAAAAGAGTGTAAAACTGAAATTACACATTTGATGGTTCTACAGGATCGGAATACCAATCTGATCTGTATTTACATCTTTTTATCATATGTGTACAAAAATCATCTTGATGAGAATTGTTGCGTTGACAATGAGCAAGATCTAGAGGGTGAAATTTGAAACATCTTTGAGGACAACATGTATGAAAATATCTTGATTTGTAAAATTTTAAAGTTCGCAATTCGGTGGTGGTAGTTGTTTTGTTTTGCATTTGCAATAACAAGATCCGAAGAATTCACATTTAGTACAAGCTAACCCATCCACCATCATTGGTCCTAAATCTGTACACTGTTGTTCACAACAGTAACGAGGTTTGTACTTGTATTTTTGCTCTTCCATGTTGACGCTGCGGAGTCCAGTGAAAGAATAAGAGTGTATAGTGTTGAATAGTGAGTTTTATGTACTGTGAAAAGTGGTGGGGGTAATTTCAAGGTCATCCAAATGGAGTTTTAAAAAATTATACCTTACAAGTGTAAGGATTATTAAAATTTAGGAAGTTTGTTTCTCTTTGTTTTCTTCAGACTTTTTCTTTCTCTCCGCCTTAGCCATAGCAACAAGTTCTTCTGTTGATAATGGATGTACTTCAGGAAATTTTAAAATTAATTTAGCTTGATATCCTTCTTTAGTTAATACATCTAAATCTTGGGTCATTTGTTCAATGGTGTTGTAGTCTTTTCCATAGATTTTTCCATCAAGTTGAATCATCATTCTGTACAACATTTTCTTAAATAGGTCTTGTCGTGGTGAGAGCTGAGAAGCAAATGATTATTTATACAAGTATCACATCCTTTTTATTAACTCATATTGATCATGTGATTCTTTAGTTGTAGTTTTGTCTGTCAAAAGTTATTCAACATTGGTAATACTTCTGGAACTTGACGTTATGTTGACCAGCTGGCGATGAAGAAGTTGTAGGTTGTGTAGAAAAAAATATTTCATCATCGCAATATTTTGTTTTAGTGAACATCCTTGTATTAGTAGCACTAACATCAACAGTTAAGTGATAACCACCGGTAAGTAAAACTCGCATTTCGTTAGTTAAATCTTCAAGTTGTTCAAAAGTAGTTGTGGTGTTGGTATCATAAGATGCACACTTAACCTTTAGGGACATGTTGCAGTTTTATATTCAGGGATTAAGAGCGAGATGTGTACGGTATGAAAGGTAGCAGTAGACTGATGAATTTTGCAAGTACATTTCCCCTTTTATAATTATACAAAATTGGGTCAAGGTCATCCTGTGGAATTTTAAAAAAAAGCAACATATTGTAATGTACAAAGACATTACAATATGTTGCTTTTTTATTTTTATTTTTTGTTTTGTTTTATATCATATTTATTGAAAAAACAAATACAAAGAAATATTTACAATGTTATGTACAAATTAATCAGTAGTAGGTGTTACATGAATTGTAAGTTCAGTAGAGTTGTTTCCACTGGGTCCATGTGATACCAAATAGAGTGCGCCGGGTTGAATTATACGAAGATCTTCATTTTGAAGTAGTTGTACGAAGCGCTTTGGTAAGAAGATCTGAAATTTTGCTTCATCACCAATTGTATAAGGTGCCTCGCTCAAAGTGCAATTTATAGCATCACCTACTGAAGTTTCCATTTTCTTAATAGTATGAATGATGTAGTGTTTTTCTTCTTTTAGTTCAGAACATTTCTTTGTAGGTAGAATTGATGATTTAGAATGAGCGTTGAACTGATCAACTAAACTTTGAAGTAAGTTCTGTGATGCCATATTGATGTTGTTGTTAATCTTCTTGTTAATAAGAATGTCCGTCGGAGATGTTGTCTCTTCGGAGGTTTGAGTAATACTCATGCTGTGTCATGGTAGCGCTCTCACTTTTATAATCGACACTACCCCCACCACTGACACTACCCCCACCAGTTTGTTGAAGGAAATTATTCAAGCGGTAGGCATTCTTTAAAGCGCACTGCGACCTTCGATGTTTAAAACTTTTTGATGAAATACAAAGTTCGTTGAAGTAGCATTGGAAATCTTTATCAATTATTGCATTAATCACTTCGTTGCTTGTAAATGATTGTATCCAATTTGCTTTTTCCAATCCCCTTGTGTAGATAATTTTAAACTTTTTGCAATAATGATTCATAATGTGCGGCATCATGTTATAATTAATGAAACCTTCATCCCATCTTAAGTTGTGAAAATGTTTGTTCAACCATTTGTTTGTAACTTTCGCTTTAGTTGTTAGTCTATTAAATGGTACTGGAGGTTTGAACAAATAATGATAAACTACTGATGTGTTCATGTCCAAGATTACTAATTCTTTAATAATAAAATTACCATCATTTCCTCGGAAAGCTTGAAATTCAATTATACCTCTTTTAACTTCCATTATATGTGGCGCATTAGAAAACGAAACCCGTTTATTCATGATGAAGTCTTACTAACAACTGACTTAAAAATTGAATGAGCCGATGTTTATAACAGACAGGATTGTTCTTCTTCTTTCACTTCTTGTGCCACTTCATCAATATTAAAATTGGTGTGATAGTTGTTTAATTGTCTCCACATTTCAACTTCTTGAGGTATTCTATTAAAGATTGAAGTATCCACGGGACCGTATAAAATTGGAACAAAAGGTTTTTTGTCCAATGTATCAATTAGATAGTCTTTAATTATTGCACTTGAAAATATTAGTTGTTTCAAATATCTGGTGACGGGACCGGTAGTACAACTTAAAGTGTAAAATTCTTCTTTAGTGAAATATAATTTAACATTATGTGTAGTTAAATCTCTGAAGCGAACAATTTGTCCTCCACGATGTTTTACTATATCAACTTCAATATTTGATTCCAATAAACTTAATCTTGTTCTTCTTCCAAATGTGTTGTTACTTAAATAGCACTCCAAAAGATGTAAATGTTTCATGAGAGATTCCCAAGTAGTTTCACTGAAAGTAACCATTTTGTTTCCATGATTTAAAATAACAATTGGTGAATAATCCATTGATTTTAAAATTCCAACTGATATACTTTTTGTCATGCATGAAGAAATTGGGTAGATAATCCGAAGAAATACTTCTGTTAAAATATTGGTTGTAATGTTAACTTCAACCTTCTTCCTTTTTACTTCTTTTTCAGCTTTTTCTTCTTCTCTCTTCTTATGTTTGTTGAATTTTAGGAACTCGTCCATTTCTCGTTCAACTTGTTTTTCTATATCTGAACTATTATCATCCATTAGAGGTGTATTTTCTTCTCCGTTAGTAGAATTCATCTTGCGAATGATGTTTCCCATACGACGGTTGAAGATAGAATGAAGTTTCTACTAATTATTTTCTCGCTTTTATATTTTTCGTAAAATCCTTGAAATTTATACAATTACATAATTGTTTGTTTTCAACTTGTCTTTCACAAATGAAATTCTAACCTCAAAAATTAAAGCAGATAATTCTAACCTCAAAAATTTGCAGTTGTTATACAATTCTTCTTAAAGTACATTCTTTACAATTCCGGTCAGCGGTGTGTAAGTAACTATTTTATCATGTAGAATTAGACAGTATGCCGAAGTTCCATCCGCTACTGGTTCTTCAAATTCCATTTCAATTTTTATATCCACACTTGATGATTTTACCGATTCATTTTGTTTTGAACAATCGATTACAATTATTGGAGCCTTGGAATAATACTGGTCAGGTGATAATAGTGGTGTATTAGTCTTTCCATAATATGACGATTGAAATCTTGCATACATATCGTATAAAATGGAAAAACGTTTTTTGCTGAACATGACATTCAAATTGTCATAGGGAAAGAATTGAGAGTTTAGGAAAACTTTACAATTCTTTATTTTACAGTGATCAAATTGACCAGCATTTGCAGTGATAACATCTTTTCGCTTAGTTTGAAAACCGAGTATTATGTACCTTGCTCGTTCCAAGTAAGTTGATGTCTTGACGGTCCATGTTTGTCTTTCTGTCTGAGGTAGTGTAGGGTATTCATGAAATTCCCAACTTCGGAATGGCATCACAATATCACGGTCAGATTTTAACTTTCTCAATAATAGGATTCTATGTTCATCGGCCAATCTTACATGAGGTACTCTCCAAACAACTTTATCCAACTGTAGTTGCCATTCCAGTTTATCTTCCGTAGTTGCAGGGTCTGCAAGTATTAAGTCCTTATTAGTTGAAGATCTGAGTAATACTAATTCTTGTTTGACATTTATTATTACCCGTTTGTAATCTTCAGCGAATCCCAAAAGCAATCGTAAAGGTACATGAAAATCAAAGTGACCATTGGAAGCTGGTGTTATAGTGTCTTTATCGGGGGCAACCCATCCGGCAGTGACTATTGAATTCTTCTCATGCGGTGTTAATGATGTTAATCCTTTCAATGTCGTTGTTAAACCAACCTTTTTTGTTGAATCAACCGTCACCCCTGATATTTCATATCTTATTTCATCAAAAAGATATGCCATCGGGTTATTTATAAAAGGAACTGTTGAAGCAGTTTCTCCATCCAATTTTAATACCCGTCCTTCGATGTACAAGTAACTTTCACACGGTAAAGTGTAAATATCTTGTTGTTGAATGGGGATCCTTATTTCATCGTTATTGTTTAATTTTGATGAAGTGTAAGGGTTGTGCGTGTGATATTCCTTCTCCCATAGTGTTTCGTCGAACGTTGGTCCTTGAGATATATCCAGGATATCCATCGCTGTTAAGTTTCAATCCAATCTTCTGTAGAAAACGAATGTTTTCCGATGTTAACTCTTCCAATGTCGAGGAGCTACTGAGCTCCCGACTCTTCCGTTGCGGTTTAAATGATAATCCCATGTTGACTTTTATGTTGCTGCTCTGATGTGTATCCGTATAGTAATTGTTTCTCCTCTAAAGTCAACACTATGACCGTCTTGATCCAATATGTTCAGTACGATGTCTGAAATGAAACTGGTGTTTAACGGTAGGTATATCAAGTTTTGTGGCTTCTCAACAATTTTAAAACCGGGAGCCACTGTTGGATAAAATGTATGTAAAATATGTTGATTAACTCCATCTCTATACGATCCGTGTATAATGTTGCACGTGACATCAATACTATTTACTTTCAATATTGTTACAGTTGAATCACCTGAATGAGTAGTTCCAGGAGTTAAGATTTTCTTTTTTGTATCTGTAAATCCAAGTAAACTGCCAATCGACTGTTCCAAGCTGACATCAATATAATATTTTGAAGTTATTTCTGCTTTTAAAGTATTATTGTTTCCTTTAACGGTGATATTGTCTTCTCCGAGTTGTTTCTGTAATAATTGGTTTATATCATCAATTTCATAAGCTCCAGTAGGAAATGTAATTATTTTCAATTCTGAGTATTTTCCTGCAGCATCCTTAGTTTCATAATAATGTAGTAAATTGTTCTTCCCTTCCGTAACATTGGGAATTGAGTTGTAGGTAGTCAAATCAAGTAATGCCGCTTCCCATAATCGTTCCTTGGATAGACGCAATGCTGGGAACAGCGTACTTTTTAATGTGGATGAATTTCCACTCAATGACACTGTATACGATGACATCTTAAAGCTGACTGACACTTTTCGCTAGAAACTCCAAACATAAATGCCCACATATTTCAGTATTGTTAGGTTGTTCTCTTTTGTAATTGTAAAAAATGTTTTTTGAGTTTCGAAAATAATGTTGAAGTTCTTTTGGCGGTGGTAGATTGCCAAAACTGTCAAAGTAGTAAACGGTTTGTCCGAGCTTTTTATAGCATACCCAATGAGTACCTGGACCATAGGTGGAATCCAAATTTACTATTCCAGTTTCATTTTTCCATATTTTAGTTGGTAATGCATCTTTCATAAAAACTCCTCGAAAGAATGGTATTTTCAAACATTTTACATAATCATTTAACTGATGATTTGTTAAGGCTTTATTTGGAATTATTAATTGATTCTTCTTATTTAGTACACACGGTATGGTCTTAGGTATAAACCTGCTCCGTTTTTTACCATTTGCCAAACAGAAGTCTTCTTTATACTTGCTTTATGAGTTCTACGACGTCCTTTTTTAATGTTTCCACCTCTTTTGGGAGCGCCTTTCTTTGCAGGTCTTCCTCTGCGACGTTTTCCACCACCTAACTTTGCTTTCGTCTTCATGGCTGTAGTTACTGCCCAAGCCGATGCTTTTTCTGCAATACTTGCGTCACTTGATTTTACTCTTTGCCAAGCTTTTTCCGCTAGAATTTTATCTGTTATTGATCTATTTGTTGAATCTTTATACTTTGAATATGCTATATCGTGTTCCTTGCAAGCTTGATCTAATTTATTAATTCCAGGATCTCCTCTTGCTAAACGCTTTGCCAACTTAGTTCCAGGTCCACAATATTGATAACCTCCGGGCAGATGTAATTCGTATGGTAAAGCGTCTATCGTTCGATTTACAACAGCACCAACTGGAATCCGTCTAAGCAGGGATAATGCAGCTGATGTTATACCACGTCCTCTCTTGCCGCTGTCTTGACGATGACTGAGCGATACGGTCTTCATTATGTTGTCTTATATAACTGGCGTGTTTACTCCACGAGATACTTTACACAAATGAATGACTTGTGCAAAATCTTTTATATTTAAAGACTTAGTTATTAAAATTAATTATATACTGATTTATAATTCTATTTTTAATCCAAGCTTCTCGTTCATCGGGTTGAATCATCACATGACTCGTTGTACTAGCTATATGATTGTGGGTATCAATAAGTAAATTGCCCACTATTCTTATTAAACAATCTAAATTTACAGCATCTTTTGGATGTTGAGGATCATGTAATTGCATAATACGTTTATCATTACATGTGTAAGCTGTTGAATCACTTTTTGATGTTTTTATGACTTGTCCAATAGTAGCAGCATCATTTGAATCTTCACCTGGTAAAATATTAATTATTTTCTTCATCTTTGCATCATATTGGGTCCCAAAGTGTTTATCCCAAGTTATTGTTTGTTTCATTGTAACACAATCATTTTCTTCGTAACCAGGATAAATATCTTTTATTCTTCTATTACGACCATTGTATGTACCTAATGTACCACCACTCGCAATTAATGTTTGCACCATTAGAGGTACATCTGTATCTTTTATACCAAATCTTCCATTTGTTATTGTTTTATGTCCTGCATCCCATTCATCATTATTTCCTTGCATTAAATTAAACTTTTCATTTCCATGTATAAATTTATCTCCCCGCTTTAACACGGCATCTTCATGTTTTACAAAATTGGATGTTTCCTTTTTTAATTCTTTAGATAATTGTTCCATAGTAACAGCATCTTTTGGTTGAGAACCGAACTTTACATTTGACAACACTTTCCCATGACAATCGATTTCATCACCATCTTGTAAAATACAGTTGTCCTTGATGTATTTTAGGTTTACAGCATCACCGTCTTCCTTTGGGTATCCAATGTCATTTATAATAAATTTATAAAAAGAAAATCCATGTTCAGTTTTTTCCGGTATTATAGAATGTAAATATTCTTTATTAACTGAATCTTTATCATTTTTGGGATTTCCCACGTTTGTTATTCTATAATTTCCAGCATTATACGTTTGTCCATCTTTTAAGTTATTACCCCATTGCAATTTTAAAGTATTTAAAAGTTCAGATGATAAGTACTCTTTAGTAATTGCATCAGAACCTTCAGTTGGTTTACCAACATTAATTAATCTATGTGATTTAACATCGTAAGTATTCTTATGTAATTTTAATGATGTTGAAGTAGCTTCTTTTACTGTCTTCAAATTTGCTCCATCAGTATCTTCTTCTGGATCTTTAACTAGTTTTAAACGTTTATTACTTATGCTATAGTCACCTTCAGGTGTTTGCGGTAATCCACTTCTTTTTCTGTCTTCTCCAACTTGCACTCCTAAAGCGGAGTACCGTCCGAACTTGTCGACGCTCATGTTAGAACTGATACGTCTTATGCTTGCACCTCTTTTATATCCACGGACAATTATACGACTATACCGCGATTCCTAAGTTCATCAACTAGAGCCACCCATTCATTATTCAAACCTGTATGACCGGCTTCCATGGCTTCATGCAATAGTCTCATTCTATCAACCAATTTATTGATATCGTTGTAGTAAATCACATTTGTATTGTATAGATTTTTCATCAATCCTTTACCAGATGTTGAAGTATCTCCTTTACTCTTTTTACCATGTTGTTCAAGAAGTGATAAATCCATAAGTGATAAAGATTTTCTTTTCAGTGGTTGTCTTACCGCTGGTGCAGTACGTAATGTTGGCAATTTTCGTGGAGGAAACAACTTTTTTATAACGATGTTATATTTTGTTGCACGTGAACGATTAATCATTCCATCCTTTAAGTAGTTTCTTTTATGAGCGTTAGTATTTTGTAGAATCTCCTTAAAAACACTTAAATCTTTGGATGAATATCTTAGTGGTATGTTTTTAAAAATTAATTCATATAATCCTTTTGTTCCTTTATATCTATGCTCACCAATAATGATGTAATCGTCTTGTGTTATTTCAAGCTTTGAATCGCCAATCTTCAATTCATTCCCATCAATTCTTGCTCCGTATACGTGTGATCTACTCAAATTCGGGTTTGATTTCATGTCATGTAGCATTTTCATTATATATTTTCTTCCAAGAGGTCCATGTTGTAATATATCGCTACTCAATTGAGTTAAATTTGGAATAGATTGTTCAGCTTCAGGTATTGGCTGTTCTTTTCAACAATTGGTTCTTCTTCTTTTGTTTCTTCTTGCTCACTAGCACTTGTATATGAATCATCATCTTCTTCTTTTTTTAATGCTTGTACTTCTTGTTTAGAAACTGGTAGTAAAACATCTCCTTCATAACGAGGTTTACCAATAGTTTCTGATATCTGTTTTAAAGGTTCCGTAATAGGTTTAAATGTAGTCTCTAGAAATTCTTCTCTTTCACTTAAACCCATCCTCAATGCACGATTCTTCATCCTAATAGAATCACTGAGTGATTTTATTTCTTTCAATAGTTTTTCTTGATTCACCATGTTTACACTGTGAAGTTCAACGTGTAACTAGATGTAGCATCGGTAGTTCAACGCATAAATACAAATTTATCCAACCCTATACGATATCTACCATTTTTAATATCTTCTTCCTTCATAATAACGAGAAAGCTATATTTCTCATTCCATGCTTTGCCACACATCTCTTTAAATTTTTCAAATGGCATATCCGCATTTACATGATCATTATATATATGCTTTAAATTTGTTTCATCTTGCTTGAAGATGATCAACATATTTGCATTGTCTCTTATGAGTTGTTTTGGAATTTTACTGTATGTTTGACCAATATAAATGCTATCAATATTATGATGTCTTCCCATAGCAAAATAATTCCTTATTGTGTCATGATTTTCACAAGAAACATCGTCAAATATAAAAATAGAAAATGGTTTTGCTTCATTTGGTTGCATAATTGTTTCACTGGCATTAAACTTGTAAAAATTCACTTCAGGTACACTTGCAAGTACTTTATCCAATAATTGATATTTTGGTTGTTGCAATGATTTTGAAAAAATGTATATATTATTAAAACGCAATCCTTTAGGATTAGTTATAAGGTTAAAAACAACATTAGTTTTTCCACAATTTGAAGGACCAGTTATTAGACATCTTATCGTATTTGGTAGTAATTCACCATGTTTTCCATGATTTAACTTATCATTGTCAACTGTCAATTCATCAATGTTATTGATATTAAATCGGTCTTTTTGTTGTACAATCTCCATCTTGTATAAAGGTTAAACACACAATGAGCTATTAAACAACTATACTAAGTCTTTTGAAGGAATCCAAGAGTCTTCACTTTTATCAAACCCTAACCACCGGACTTTAACCATATCCTTTTTCCTTTGTAAAATCTTCTCGACAAGATATACATCACCGACTGTTGATTTCAACAATTCGTGTCCGTAAAATCCACCTTGAAGTAATTCACCCTTGTTATCCTTTAATAAATAGGTTTCAGGTATAGTTGGTTGCACTTTATAAATTGTAAATACTTCATTAGTCCAATTTGGTAGATATCTTTTACTAAATACACCTTTGTATTTGCTTATACGAACTTTATCGTTGACCTTGAACTTCTTTGGTTGCAATTTTTCCAATTTTGGTGTTGTATTATTTTTAATGCGTTGTAATACAATTTTGGCATTAGCACTATTTACCTGGATAGGTTTCATTCCAATGGTACGATGATATTTGTTGTTATACTCTTTTATAAGTTGTGGTAATATGTCATACCACACGTATGATCCTCTTTTTGAAAATTGTTTATACATCGCACCTTTTAATGTTCTATTGAATCTTTCAATTATTGAAGCTTTAACTTCAGAATTTGTAGAATAATGATTTATTTGATATTTCTTCATCAAAGCTCCAAAGTCTTTATTAAAATATTCTTTTCCATCATCGGTCTGTAGATGTTTAATTTTAAATTTATTTCTTTGTATTGTGGTTTCCATAGCTTTTGTAACACTTTTACCAGTCTTATCCTTCATTGGTAAAGCGTCAGCTATTTTAGTAAAACAGTCTATAATTGTTAAAATATATTTAAATCCTTTATTTAATTTACTGTGCGGTATCATTTCAATGAGATCAGCTTGATAAAGATCATTCATTCCTTTAATGATTGTACTTCTTCTTGGAAATCTTCTTCTTGCTGGTTTATGTAGTTCATTTACAATCTTGTCCTTCACACTTTCCATCTTCAGATGTTGCTTGTACACTGCATGTAAAAATACTGATCCATAGAATAGTTTATTCTCATTTATATAGTTTGAATATAGGTCAAGGCCATTTCATATTAGTGTAAAAAAGAGGGAACATGGCATTGGGCTTGCCATGTCCCCTCTTCTTTACGGAAAGGAAAAAGGAAGAAGGTAGAGGACGAAGAATAGGTTTACTGGTCGATAGGGTTTAGAGAGTAGTGGCCGAATGGTAAAGTATTAATTTTATCTTCTAAAATATGGCGCTTGTCATCTTTGTAGCTTAATGCCCACTTTGTTTGTTTGACACTAAAAAGTTGATGATTATAACTTCTAATAGTGTTGAACGTTGCAGTTGTTTCAACATTTTCAAACAAACATCTTTTATAATGTTCAAACTGTACGTTCTTCTTCAGGAAAGAAGTTTTTATTCCTTTGGCCTTCTTCGTGACTTGATGTTCGTTCCTCTCGTTTATGTACAGTTGAAATGAATACAGTTTGGACATTAATGCTACAATTTCCATCATCGGCACACCATTTGTTTCATCTTTAAATTTTCCCAATACTTTCTTATTTCTGTCATAGTCGTAATTTAGATGATCCTTAGGATAATCGGAAAAGTCGAAATCATCTTTATATATAAAGGTGCGTAGATCTTCATACATGTCATTTGTTTTAATCCAGTAAATTAGTGCATCCGTGTCCATATATGCAATACCAATGTTCTCTCTTCCATAATAGTTAACCATCTTCTTATAATGAAACTCGTACATATGTGTTTTTGAAATATCCAAGATTGACATTCCAAGATACAAAGGACGATCCATTGTAACTGACTTCTTGTTCATGGAAATAACAACTAGATTTTCATTAATAATTATAGATGAACCAAAGTTTGGTTGTTGCACCAATTTCTGTAATTTTACTGGATCAGTTACCAATTTGATATCCTTATGTTTCCTTTTGTTTTCCAAAGTCTTGCCAAATATTGCGTTATTCATTAATTTGAAAAAATCTTTTTGAAAACTTGATGTAGCGGTGGCTCTTCTTCTTGTGTTGTTGTCGATGTAAAGTTTTAACCAGCAAGATTGAGAAAATTGTAGTACTCGATTAATTTTTGTAATTCTCAATCCTAAGTCTAAAGCTTGTTGTATCATCCAGTAGTGTCCAACATATCGAGACTTGTCGGTTAAAGTCATCATTAATTTTGGCCATCTTCCAGTAGGGGAAATTTCAGTCTTAGGAAGAAGTGGTAAATCATAATGTTGATCATGAAGATGTTCAGGATATTCAAAATTAACATCAAAAATGTAACCAGTTTCACCATGCTTCGGTATATCCATTATGTTTCCAATCGATTCTGGATCTATCCATTTAAAATTATCATATGGAAGGGGATTCGACATTGCCCATCCGTATAAGTTATTTGCATCAAAATAACCCAGGAATGTTGTTGGTTTTGATGCATCATAATCGGGCAGATACTTGTTGTTCGCCTTGAAATGTCGTGTAACGCTTTGCGTCAATCCCCCTCGAACTCCTGACTCTAACATCATAACCATATCTATATCAGTAAGAAGTTGTATTTTACAATTTGTTTCTTTCAACATAGCTTGCCATGCTAATCCAGGTGAAGTGTACGAATGAAGAGGGTCCAATCCATATGCTGCAAAACATGTATTTCTAAATTCTTCCATTATATCACATAGTAAAGTTACATCCAATTTAACATAAAAATCTGAATATTCTCCCAATGTTCTAAATCCTAAATCGTTCCATACTTTACATGCATGATCATAGTCCTCTTGAGATATGTCCATGTCATAAAGTTTACTTTTGAATTCTTCTTTAGCCGGAAGTGATGTTTCATTAAATCTTTCTAAACTGTCTATGTAATCATATGGAAACACACCTTTCCGAAGTACCAAATCCAGTTTGTCGTTATTTACAATCTTCTTTGTTTCGATGAAATCTTGTTTCCTTAAATTTTCTGAAAGTTTGGACAAACTCGACGGCATAAATCTGTAGGAGTCCAAGAATCTTAGTTTCATGTTTCCAACTTCTTTGGAAAAACTTATGAACTTCTCTGAATTTTCAGCTAACACATCGATTTTACCGTCGTCTCTTCCTAGTTCAGGTATTATAAAATGAGCATCGTACCCACTGAGGTTATGCAGAACCACAGGAATAAATAGTGGTAAACGATAGCTTAAGTTGCATTTATTACAAGCAGCACCCCTGTAATAACCTGTGAGGTGATCGTGATCTTTAACTTTATAATTCTCAATAGTAAAATCATTTTTGCATAAGAAACATCGAGTTGCATTTTCATGTTGAATTTCTTCTTCTTCCTCCATCGGTTTCATTGGTACAATATTTGTATATAATCTTTGTGCATTTCCAGCTATTGAATATAAGTGATCAAGAAATATTTTTTCTACATTTTCACCACGATATACTAGAGGTTCTGAAGTTAATCCATATCTGTTTAAATGTTCTTCTGATAATGTTGATTTAACCATTAAACAAAAACTGTTTGGTTTGTGCATTTGATACTTGACACTTTTTCTAGCTTCACAATTTTCATCTTCAACAGGAACAAGTGTTGATTCAAAGTCCGCATACACAACTAGAGGAATACGGTACTGATGATGAACCTTTTCAAATGTAACAAATGCTCTGCTTTCCGAAGGTAAAATAATCTTTGCTTCATAATTATTGTTACATAATCTTTTGTGCTCTTGTAACCATTCTCTTGAGTGTAGCCCATCTCGTTTAAAATTGAAACATCTCTTGCAAATTAACTTTCTGTGTCGATCTTTAGAAAGCTGCTTATTAACAAGACGATCAAATTGCTTTATGTACACATAGTGAGACACATCTCCTCGCGTTAGTAGTAGTAAATCCGTATGATCTGGTAGCTCTTCTTTTGCAATACGTAAAGGATACACTTTGTTTGAACTATCTAATGCAAAAACATTGATAGACGTACCAGGATTTTTCTTCTCAAATTTTGATATATCTTTCAGTGATACAGGATAAGTGATTCCTTGAAAATTGTATCTAAATCTTTGATTTTCATATTCTTGGTTAGGTCTATTCACATGAAGTGGTGGTACAAATTTAGCTGTCATTGCATAACGAAAACATTCATTGTCTTCATTTTTAACATTAACACAAGATTTTGTATTTTCAATTCTTTTTGGTAAAGGAATGTAACTAGATCCCATTAGTCCATATCCATGTTTGTGAACTCTTATATCTAATACTTCAATACTTGTAAGACTCCATCCGGATCCTCTTCCTTCGTGTTCCTGAATTTTTGTTAATATTTCTTCTATACAATTTTCTATTATTGAATCAATGTTTGAACTTTCCATAATGGTTCGGTTTTTTGTTATAAATCCTCTTGGTGATAATTCTTCTTGTACATTTATAAACATAGCTTCTAGTAGTAAACCAAATTTAAGAAAGTTTAATCTTTTCAATTCTTCTTTTAAAATTTTACTTACGATTGGTTTTGCTTCTCTAATAAATTCTTCTAGCTTCAAGTTTTCATTTTGAATCTTATGATGCATTACTACTTTACCGGGTAATGCAAATACTTGTAGATTCGGTAAAGTAGTTGAAGATGTTGCTGTTATTTCATCTTGTTCTTCTTGTTGTTCTTGTTCTTCTTGTTGTTCTTGTTCTTGTTGTTCTTGTTTTTCTTCTGGGTTGTTGTGAATTAGTTCTTTATGACAGTCTAATAGAATTTCATCGTGAAACGATTCCGAACATTTATCGCAACGATACATGTTGAGATGTTTACTCTTCGAAATTTTGCCAAGAAATGAAATGGGCTCTCGCGTTCCTCCTTTTATAACGGCCCCCCCACCACTATTTCATCTTCTTCACTATACAAGGAAATCAAACTTTTTAAATAAAAATATTAACCTTCTACAAACTAATTGTTCATTCGTGTTCTTTATTCCCATTGGAGTTTTAGTATATACTTCTTTATATTCAAGCTTTAACTAACTTTCCCCCACCCAACTAATTTTAGTTACTTTTAAAACCAAACACCTGCCCTCCAAACATCTATTAGGACAGATGTTATGGGACAGATGTTGAAAGAACAAATGTTAGGGTGGAAATGGCTAGAGCACAGGCACTTGGTTGAACTAAATTTGCACATAAATTAACTAGAGTTGAACTAAAAATTCGCATAAATTAAAAGTTAGTTCAAAACTAAAATTCGACAGTGTTAAGAAACTCTAACATTTGAACAAGAATAAACATTAGTTCAAAACTGAAATTCAACAGTGTTAACCAAATTCTAACAGTCGAACAAATAGGTCAAGGTAATCCAATTTTAACGCGAGAACGAGGAATAGAGCACTAAGTGGCATGTTAGTCCATTACCACAAAGTGATCTATTCCTCGCTCTCTATTCTACATCTACTTTTTTCAGTTTACTTATTTATATTAAAATGTTCAAATTTTACTATGTAGAATGTCCATTCTTTCTCTTCAACTCTTCGATTGTTTTTAGCAATTGTAATAAATATTCGTTAGTTTTCACCAAAGTCTTTAGTTTGCTACATCCAATTTCAATGGAAGGTATTATAAGTTGTAATTTTATAAGTTCAATCTTTTCTTTCTTGCGAATTTCTTTCTTTATTATATTACTCTTTATTTTTGCTGCAGATTTAAACTCCATGTTGTTTCTGCTAAAGCCACAATAATAATAAAAGTCTCTTCAAACAACCTGCATTTATACACATTCCCCCACCACTTTATAATCCCCACTCCTTTCCCCCTCTTCTTTATATGTGGAAGGAAGTATTATAATTAGATTCCTAATATTTCTTTTCCTTTTTCACTACATGGGGGGAAGGGTAATTTGTTATTACACTAGTTGTGCAAGAAAATAGCCGCCAGTGTCCACACCTTGTTCATAGCACTCCATCATAGATTGTGCCCACTGCAACATGCGGTCTCTGTCATTTGGTGTGACAAGGAAAGAATGACTATCACCATACAATATAAAAGAGTCAATTCGTACATAACATCCTAAATTTAACCATTTATTAGCTTCAACTATAAACTTTTCTATTGTATCAAATGGAAATTGTGGATCAATTGCTATAACCTTACGTTCTTCACTAAGTTCAACAGTATAATCATCATCATCCTCACTCTCACTATCATTATTTAAAATGTCTTCAGGTTGTAGAAAAACATCGGAAATTTTGGAAGAATTAATATGGTCATTCACATGAGGAGGCATTTTGAAGTAGGTAATATTGTAAACAGCAGAGACGAAACAACAAGAGCGGCGTGTAGAAGCAAAATGAAGGAGTGACCAACGCTCGCTCCGCTTTTATAACAGTATGCAAATGAGGGGTAAGAGCTGACCTTAACCGGTCATCGACCCAAAGGAGTGGGGGAAGTACTTTTCTTACTACTCAAATGGAAGTAGGTTAGTAGGTCACGGGACTTAGAGTGTTAAAAAATAATGGGGGAGAAACACAACGCTATAACGCATTGTGTTTCTCCCCCATTATTTTTTTAGCAACAATTTGGAAAAAACTAAGTGAATTTACTGTTTACGCCCCCACCTTGTAATACGATCCTTTTTATCCCTGAGGAGAAAGTCTTGAGAATCTAAAGTGTTAAATCTCTTCTCTTTACACAAATTCTCACAAACTCTAATTTTATATTTTAAGCCGTTACATTTTGCCAAAATGTGTTGGTGGTCAACAACACTTAGAAAAAAATATTTCAAACCTTTCTTAAGCCTCTCTCCTCTGACGGATATTATTTTAGGATCGTCTTCAACGGTGGGGATTTCTGTCAGTTGTGGTTCAGAAATATGTTTCACGATATGTACACGGCAAAAACTTTCATTTTTAACACATTTCCTCCCACAAGCTGATCCTTTCTTAATTCCCCTAGTGAGCACTTCAGGGCAAGTAGTGGGACGGCTAAATGCCCTACGACGCTCTTCTTGTAATAATTGAAATTGCTCTGAAGGAGCAGGCTTAGGAGCAGGTTTGGGAGTAGGCTTAGTGGATTTAGTTTTATGATAGGTGTGGTCTTCAGGCATAGTAAGTGGTGGGGTAGGAGGCAATGGTGACAGTGGAATGATAGGTGTACTAAGACTATGAAGCAAAGTTTCAAATGAAGGGGTATTAAGACGGGGAGCTGGCTTCTGTGGAGGCGGCATGATGGTTGATGGCGGTGTGGAGTCGTTTGAAAGCGAAGTAGAAGGCGAAGGCGGTGAAAAAATGCTTCGAAGTTTAGAAGTCTTGATAGGCGGAAGAATAGTGCCAGAAGTTGAAGGTTGGGATCCAAGTTGCTTCTTGTACCAGTCAAGAGGATTTTTCAGACGAAGAGTTTTCTTTGGTGCAGTAACAGCCGTAGTAGAAGTTGAAGTAGAAGTTAAAGTAGAAGTTGTAGTTGGCAGAGATGACATGGTTGTGGCTCCAAGTTCGCAGCGTAACGTCTGGAATCAGAATGAAATGTTAGCCGCAGTCGGTGCGTCTTTTATAACAATATGCAAATGAGAGGGGTAGCAGCTGGCCAAGACTGATTATTGACCTGGGAGGTGGGGGAAAAGGGAAAAGAGAAGGTATTTATTTAAAATAATTCGCATAACTTTTGACTAAAATAAGATAACCAAATTCTTCTTTTACCAAAATGTTTGTCTTACATAGACCTTTTCAATGATGTATCGCTTGTCCAAATCCGTCAATCCGTTATCAAGCTATAGCCATTTTAATTTTTCAGGTCATGACCGGTCGTTCACCCGGAGTAGTGGGGGAAGGAGTGGGGGAAGGAGTGGGGGTAGGAGTGGGGGAAGGGGGGGGGGGGGAATCGACTCCATTTTTTCGGGGGGGAGGGGGGAGGGGGAGGGGGGGGGGAATCGACTCCATTTTTTCGGGGGGGGGAGGGGGGGGAGGGGGGGGTCATTGACCCTTCCAAAAGTGGGTCAAGGTCATTCAAGATTTATAATGATCCAAGGTGATGGGAACAGTAATACTGTTCCCACCACCCTGTTTGCCTAACGGTTCCCACTCCCAACCCACTAGTTACGTTCTGCAAGGGACATCGACGCAATTTTGTTTGGACCGTCCGGGTCTACCGTAACGGTCCGGTCCGGGTCTACCGTAACCATGAATTCCAAGGGAAACTGGAACACCTAATGCAGAAACGCAACTCTAACCCCACCCAAACTAATCCCACCCATTATATTCCTAAACAAAAATGCAAAAACCTAGTCCGCATTTTGCGGATGTCCCACCCTTTCTAAGTGAAGTTCAACTGAACTTCTGAATTTACATTTAATCTACCCCCTAACATCTAGCTGTAAGGCAAAACAACATTAATTAGTATTACCAACACTTAAAACTAACAACACATCATTATTAAAAAACCAAATAATTCAACACAACCAAATACCATCATTATTCTTAAAATTAATACACCTTAATGCTAAATACCTCTTAAAATTAATACACCTTAATGCTAAACCCAACTTATAACTAACATCGCAATGCGCAAATTATTTCTTAAATTTAATACAACTTAAAACTAAACACACACACACACACATACTACATTGCATTAAAAAACGCAACGTAGTAGAAGAAGTTCAAATATATATAGGCCTACTATATATTTGAAACCTCTTGCTGAGTCGCCAACAACCTTTCGCTATGAAAGTTTGTTGACGACTGACGCTAAGATCAGGCTCGTATCGCTCCTCGGATTCTCGAGTAGTGGGGGAAGTTGTTTCACTACAGTACAGTGTTCAATCCAGTCCAATTCGCAGCAGTGTAAAAGAAAGGCAAAGGAGTGGGGAGCGGCGCATGCGCAACAACACAAAACCAAGGTTTGAGGTTAGAATTATCCATGTGCAGTAGTGCTAAAGTGAGTAATACAGGACTAGGCGCATGCGCATAGCATAGACTCATTCCGATCCGAAGAACTTGTTGCATGCGCAGCAGGTTTGAGGTTAGAATTATCCATGGCAGCTGCCATATTTAGTCTGGTTTCACCACATAAAGTCAACAACCGGTGGTGACCGGCCATTGACCTGGAGGAGTGGGGGAAGGAGTGGGGGAAGGAGTGTGGGGGGGGCTCCATTTTTTCAGGGGGGGAGGGGGGGGAGGGGGGAGGGGGGGAGGAGGGGGGGAGGGGGGGGGAGGTCATTGACCTTTCCGGTCGGTCATTGACCCCAAGGAGTAGGGATAGACACAGAACCCTACTTCTCTTACTACTCAGGTGAAAGTCGGTCAACCAGTCATTTGCTCGCCATCTGCCGCCATCTGGCTGGAGTTATTGCCTCTATAAAGGTGGGTAGTTTATCGCGCTACAAACATTCATTGCCTCGCATCCGCTCGGTCATCATCTCTCGTTAGTTTTATGTTATGACTACTTCACTTACTAGGTTTAAGGTTAGAATTATCCATGGAATAGCCTTCGTAAATTCTAACCTATAAAATTACTACTCTGGCTTTCTGTTTCAATTTCTTTTACACTTCATTTTATATCTCAGTCTTATTTTAACTTCTGAACTTAACACATCGGTTATGATGACTGCACAATGTTTAAAATTAAAGCTTTTGCGAACACAACACATATTACGAAGTACTTCTAAACCTTCAATTTCAAAGTGTAAAACTAATTTAAATAGAGTTAGAAAGAAGTACAGTTTTAACCCATTATACTCAAAGACTTCGCAGGTTAATGTTGATGATAGTGTTATTTACAACATTTTGCATTCTATGTTACAATTCAACAACTTTGAACTTGTTACACCTATCGACTGTGTTCAACAAGTTTTTTTATTTTACCCCCACTATTCCTTATATAAGTGCTCTAACCACAATTCCTACTTCATCCTTCTCTATTCTGTTCAGCTGAGCTAAGATTTGAGGTTAGAATTATCCATGGCGGCCGCCATGTTTAATTCAGTTTCACCACATAGAGTCGGCGACCGGTTATTGGTCTAAAGGAGTAGGGGAAGGGGTGGTGGGGAGAAGGTTGCCATTTTATAAACCCTCTCCCTAGGCGGCGCTTCTCATTCGATCGCCAACTTTCAAACAATAAACACCTCTCCCATGGCACGAATGAATTATCCCACTATCACCAACTAGTTCAACTTTCAACTATTTCTGGTGGTAGTTGGATAGGCTTTTTTAAAACTTACTCTGGATGACCTTGACATACTTTCCAGGCCCCCAGTTATAACTGTTGAATTTCAGTTTTGATCTTACTCTTAATTTTTGTTCAACTTTTAGAGTTTAGTTAACACAGTTCAATTTTAGTTTTCAACTAACTCTTAATTCATGCCCAATTCTACTTCAAATTCAGGGCATATGCTATCGCCATCTGCACCCTGCAGCTGCCCTGGCAGCTGACACCATCTGACCCCTGCAGCTGCCCTGGCAGCTGACGTCACTTCCGGTTTAGAAGTGGCTTTTTCCCACTACTGTTTTGAAAGAAAAAAATAAGGTTTGGTTTTTTAACGGACAGTCTGTGACTGATATTACTTATGACTTCAAAATAATAATAGTGTGTGTGGTTATATGTTTTTATTGACTTTGATTTTGACTTAGGCTTGACCTCTTGGGCTTTTAGCGATGGCGTGATGTGTTGACCTTGGACCCGAGTGTGTACCAATTATGCACATCAAAATAATCGTTTGGTTGTAATTTGTGTAATTATCTCTACTATTTATTTACTAAACGTAAACGAGGATGCTCAAAGGTCTGCAAATAGTTTAATATTGTTATTATTAAATTATCTGCAAATTTAAAATAAGCGTCCAAGTCTAATGGGGTTAGCTCACCAGGATCCAGTATATCATCTAAAATTTTAGGATTGGTTGATATGTTTATTAAATGAAAGGTCTCAGTAGATTACAATCCCGCAAACCTAAGCTCAAACGAATAACCAAGCCGGAATATGGCAGGCATTCGAAATTTGCATTGAAATCATAACGCTGAATCTTTAAAGTGCAATAACTTCCGACATATTATACCTTTTGATGTCGGATTTGAGTCATATTTTTTGGAAATAAAGTCCTTTAAATTGTGTGTAGTATGACACTACGAATTAGCATTGATTAAGTGCACTAACGTGAATAGACTTCTCATATCATAGGCGTGTTTGAAACCAATACACGGTGGCGCGATATTCAGCGGCGTACATGCAAGTAGGCCTACTAGAGTCATATGATAGGCCAATCAGTACTATCACTATTCTCAATCAAGGATGAAAAATTTTATAACGAAGGTTTTTGTTTGAGTTGTGATGAAAGGTTTTTGCAACACTGTAAATCCAGCTAAATAATAAAAACATCGATTGCAGCAACTCTGGTGCTTCCAAACTTTGTTATCAAACTAGATGCATTGGATGAGAAGTCTATCCACGTTAGTGTACATAGTTAATGGAATTAGTAGGTTCCTTTAGAGAGAGCCGTGGATCAAATATTATGGGTTTAACATATAAGAAAGATAGTTGTATTTTTCTGTATATTTGACCGATTACTAAAGACACTTCTATTTGCAGAAAAAAATTGTAAAAATTATGTTAAGGACTAATACACTTTCAGGATTTACATTAAACACTTTGACCAATAACACTTATAAAACATGTATAGATTTAATTCATAATAAGTCCTAGAGATAACCCGTCATAATTGACGTGCTACTCACTAGTAAAAGTAACAATATGTAAACTAAATAATTTATTTACTTTTTCTTAAATTATTCACCTATTCTGCAAATTCCGCATCTCGTGAAATACCCGGTTGTTGGCCTTTTTCAGGTCATTGCTCCAAATGCTATGGAATGGTTCCATTTCCACTACAGTGTAATGTGTGAACATGACGCCAGCTTGTCACTGAAAATCCCTCACAAACTGCATCAGTGGCGATCACAACTCTTCTGCCCTAAACTGATTATTTATCATCAATTCACACATTTGTTCAAATCTCTTCTTTGTAAAAAAAACAAAAAAAAACTGATTTTTGTTAGATTGTTTATCGTCATTTTGAAAGTTACAAATCTGATTCGTGTGAATATTAAATTTCTCATCAATAGCTTATTTAAGTTGAAATGTAGGCCTAATAACATAAATACTTTATTTTTAAATAACAAAATGCATATCTATGAAACTTAATAGTTTAAATGAGTGTAGTTCAAATAAAACGTATTCAAAATTCATAAAAGGTTATATCTTTTTTGCATCTAAATCATCTATGTCACCCCGAAAAATGTTGAGCCTATAGTTTTAAGAAAGCCGTACAGTTTTTAGCTAAATTAAATATAAAAATACATAAAACTCAATGGGGTTTGAAAGCAATTTGTGATTAAATAAAAAAAATAATTATCAGAATACAAATTTTGCTTCAAAATACCAATAAACTTACAAAATTTGTTCGGTAACGAAAGATGTAAATAATTCAATAACATATAGAAAGAACTTTTGCTCATAATTTATTCATTTATATAATAACTTATTGTTTAATAGGAATTATAAATTTCTAATTATTATGTTTTACCAACATATTGCTTGAAAATAATAATGATGATAAAGCACACACACAAACTTATATTAATTTGTTACAAATTTTATAAATAAACATATACATATAGCATGTGATAATTCGACTTCCTGTAAACAAATACTAAGAAACGATTTAATGAAGATTATTTTAACTCCAAATAAACGATTATCTATTATAAATAATATAAAATCGTTCAAAATATAATGTTTTTTTCTGAGACTAATAGTTATTTTTAAGCTGAAAATACAGTTAAAACTATCATGGATGAACAGAGCTTTCCAATGAAAAGAGAACGATTTCATTAAAAAGGAATCAATCTTGTTCTTTCTACAATTTAATTATTTGACACAGAGTGACGTAACGATGGGCACAGTAGGGCGGTTAGTAGGGTTTTTGTGCGTTCGTGTTTGATAGGATGGGAGAATGGTGGGTGTTGAGGGGGGCAGGGAGGGATGGTTGAGCAGGGAGGGAGGGGGCTGTGCGTCAGAAGTCGAGTTATAAATCAGTCGTTGAACGTTGGCTTAGCGTTCCAATAACAACTCTGATTTCTAATGCAAAAACGCCTTTTCCTCGAGCCGGGAGTTAACATTCAACAAAAAATCTTAAAGTATTGTTGTTATTAATTTAAAAATAATGTTTTAATATTGAAGTAATGTGTTGTTATTTTCACAAGATAAAATTTTTAAAAGTTTAATTTTTCTGACAGTAAAATGTTAAAGTCTTGTTGGGAAATTGTGATGATAAAGTGCACACTCTCTGCTTGCTATGATTCGCTCCACACATTTACAAACCATGGCTCACAACTCATAGCTCACATATCATAGCTCCAGTGGGAATAATGACTGATTAGTCTATGTTGTAGCAGTTGGAATGTTTTAGTGGGCCATGTTATGTGAAGATATACTATATGGTCTATTTTACTATGCTATGTTGCTGCTGTTATTTTAAGGAATGTTGAATGTAAACAACAACAAAGCAAAGTTTAAAAATATCTATGGCATTTCGAAATAGAATTAGTTATCGTATGAAATTAATTGAACGTTAAAAGATTATACTGCAATACATCCTGTTTAAGAATTTGCTGTATAAAGTGTACATTATTATAATGACGTTATAAAGTGTTGACGACATACAAGTCATAATTAATTATAAATTTTCTGCGTTTGTTGATTCTTGCTTTAAAATACAACAACAATATTTCGTGTCATTTTATGTAAGAGAGCCTATATCGCATCTTAAAATCTCAGGTTGTCTGCCAGTCGAGTTCTATCCCGTCGTAATAAAAAAACCTAAGGTTCAGGCGCCAAGCTCGACAATATGGCGTTATCATTAGGTATTACATTATTGAATATTACATTATTTCTATTCTTCCTACACGTGAAAGGAATATGTTTTATAAGTATTGTTTTATGATCCAATGTTGCCTCTTATTACGTGTTTAAAATTGTATAATCTATAGAATTATTGCATTTAATAACTTGGTTTAAATCGTTAATTTTACTCCATTTATACGAAAATCTTAATATTCTTTAACAGTTTGCAAAATATTGGTAAATATAATATTGGTAGGATTTTTCTCAAATTGAATATCCAGTTCTAAGATGTTTGGAAATTTATAGTAGTCCAGATAATATATAATACATATGCATTGCCAATGGCTTTTTTCTTATATACAATAAAACTGTGTATAGTTCACTATGTATTTATGCAACACCTCCTAGAATAATAAGAGAAGGCCAGACAACTGAAATTCGTTACGTCATATAAGTAGGCTGATTTGTTAAATCATTAGTTCTTAGTTCCAACTCATGCTATAGAGGGTGCTGGTAGTCCCCAGAATTTCATATTTAAAAAGGACAGCTGGATGTGCAGCCGGAACATTTTTGAAGAGAAGGAGTGCGAATTTCATGTCGTGCACACAAATAATTTATCACATAAATAATTATCAGCCAAATTATTATTTTCAGCCAATAAAACACAAGCATTTGAATCAAATCGTGCGAATTAAGCTTTCTACAAAACTATCTTATTCAAACTTGGAGGCCTATGTTGAATATCGGGTCTTTTCTCCATTCAATATGCTCATTAATCTTCAATTGTCTCGATATTCTTTTTATATTGCTGCTATTGAGGTTCTCTTTATTCTAACCAGCTTTTACGCCAGCCAATACTTATTCTTCATAAATTTTCAAATTGATTATTTGGCAAGTTTTATTAATTTTGTCAGTTATTCTTTTATTAATCAACAACTAAACAGTTATTATCATGATTTTATTTGCTTTCATACTATACGATAGTGTAACAAGAATTAACTTGATTACATATCACTGTAACAGAAAAAAGTAAAAGTGCAATTATTTTGTGTAATTCAATTGGACACATATTTACAACGCAATTTTGTTCTTATTAAATAATATCTTTTCATGAATTATTTTGTGAATTGTGTGAATTATTGTGTTTTTATTTTTTAGTTTATTAATATCTCTAAATAGCCTTTCATATAAGAAGGCGTAAAATTTACGCGGTAGGTATTTAATACCTGCAGATCTTATAACATCAGTACGAAGGTAGTAAACTCCCTCTAAAGCTGTCAAGCATCCATACTGCTTAAGGATATTAAATTCCTCTACCTCTATCCAGTACATTGTTAAGCGCTATCATCGGCAAGGATCACCGTCGAATGGTTCCGGTTCCTAAGTCTAATAATTGTCCAAGAATTTGTCTGAAAATAAACTAATATTTTCAAACGAGTTTCGGAAACTGCTCTTAATTTAAATATGTATATACAATTTTAATAAATATAAAATTTGAATTGTTGATAAAATAAATCAATGCAAAAAACAAACACTTAATAGATATTAAGTGTTTTAATTTCATTGAATTTTAGTGTTTTAATTGTTTATTAAGTGGTCATTATATTGCAAATTTCGTTATTTGCTTTTAAATAGCAAATACCACACTGACTAATAAGTATCAAAGAATATATTTACTTTCGACAAATATATAAAAAAGTACAGATAGTTAAAATTTACTTTACAACTTAAGTTTAATACACAAAATATCGTTGAACAGGTCCAAAAAATATCAACATGTTGATGTGACGTTTTCGGGTTGCATGTCGAGGGACCGGGGTGAAGTAGATTACCACAAACACAGGTTAATGGCCCTGAAATGACAAACTACCAGACATATGTGTAACATACACACGCACATAATCACCTCTGTGGCACAGCTCGACATTAGGATGGCCGTTTGCCTTTATATCCAAACAAAATACATCATGCTTGCAATTTTGAATTTATGGTGTATTAATAGTAATGTATACAACGCTTATATTACTGTATAAAGCGGAATACAGTCGTTTCATACACTACTTTATCTACGATCAAGTTAAATTTGGTGAAGCATTGTAAAAATAGTTATAAACTATATAAGTTATTTATAGATTAGGCGGCCACCCACAACTAAGGTAGCCACGCCCTATGCCTCTTGATCTTATCGTCGTTCTCATTAACATTCGATCTTTCTCGTGTATTTGTTAGGCACTTGACTATATTACACTATGCAGTATTCCTACAAGCACAGAAAAAGAAACGATATCGTTTCCTTTTTCTGTGCTACAAGGTACAGAGCAGAAACGACGAAACGTTACGATTAACATTGCAATCTTTAGTCCAAAAGATTGTAATTGTGTTGCAGTCTAGAGTCCCATTTTTTAGAAACATCTTCTATTGCGATTTGAACTATCGATTGCTCCATTATTACTGAAATGACATTAGCTACATTTTAATTGTTGCAACAATCAAAATAGTGTAGTAAAATTTGTCGGAAAGCGGATGTTTTTTTTTATTTGTTCTATGGCATCCCCTGACCTTCCCTCCGAAAAGTCCCCTAAAATCCTATATGGAGATCATGTCCAAAAATGAGGGGTTGGCACATGAGGAGTTGAAATAAAAGTTTAATATTAAGCGTACTAAATTTAAATACGTTCCAGAAGGTTTATAGATATCAAATTAAAGGTCTTAAATGTAGAATACAATGCTGTAAATCCAAACACAATATAATGGTCGGGAGATAAATAGCAGACGTTCAAAATTTAGAATAAAATTACATTATCAAAACTTTGAAGTGCAATAATTTCCAACATATTTAACCTTTTGATGTCTGGTTTTCGGCTATGTACTCTCCTTACTAAGACCTTCCAAATTATGAATAGCATGGCTATGGACTAAGAAAAATTATTCTGAACTTCTTCTTTGGGACGTCCATATATCAAGGGTAACATGATAGCCATATGTCAACTATCCAAATTTTCAAAGGAAATTGTAAAAGTAAACGTTTTCCACTATCTGCTCCTGAAAAGTTCAAGTATTTCGAATATCATTACAATTTTAAGCGTTTAGGTAAACATTTTATCCAATTCAAAGTGTGACAGGCTGCCAATTTTGACTCAGGAACCTTTTGAGATGGAGTTTGCGGCATTAAATTCTACTGTACAAGAACTTTAATTTGATACACACAAACCTTTTAGTCAACGAAAGATTTATTTTTGACTCAAATGTTGCCCACTGTGTTTTATGTGTGTGTTCAAATGTGTTTCAGGGGACTTTTCTGAGGGAGGTCAGGGGTGACATAGAACACTTTGCAGCAAAAATTGGCTGTCCAATTTTTTTTTTCATTTTAAAGCTATATTTTTAATTAATTTTACTACAGTAACAGTCTAAACTTAAAAATGGAGAAACAGCTATTTAAAGTGTGTCAGATTTTTATTACCACCCAGTTTAAATATTGTGGAAATAATGTAATACAATATATTATCTATAAAGATAAATAAAAACTGTGCATTACTAAACGGATTCAACAGTTTTAATTTCATTTGGTTTATAAATTGACCGTATTTTGGTATATCTAATATATGTACTGCGAAGTAAATTTAAGAATGGTATATACAATGTATGTTTGTATATTTTAGTATTAATATTAATAAACACCTATATTTTTATACTATTTTTTGAGTATGAAGAAAATCCATTTGACCACGTTTGGTTGGTGATAAAACGTCAGTCTAGCCATTTAAATGTGTGGAGGCAATGATCATTGCTATCTTTAAGCTGAGGGGGGCTACCAATTACTTCCCTCATTACAGTTAATCGACATTTCCATGGCGGAGGTACGGAATTGGATGATGGAACGGGCAAATAGGCTGACAGTTGATCATCATACGCTGACAATAAAGAATGGAGTTGCATGTGAGACATTTATAACATTTGATAATATCTTGTAACATCTTATAACATTTAACAAAAAATTCGTAAATATCATTGGTATACCGTTTGTTTTCTTAATACAGTTTGCTGTTCAATCAGGTATAAGAAAATTGTAATGATTATTCATTTTGCATCCTAAAAATCCATGAAGATCTATAAACGGTATTACCGTACCTACAGTGTGCTTGTAGAGTGACTCACTATTGAATTTTTTTCTATGAAAACCATTCACCTTACAAAGATTTACAAAATAGTTAAGGAGGGATACTAATTAAATACCATTAATGATGGTTTAGTTTTGTTCAAATATATACACTTATATAAATTTTGGTATATTGATGATAAGTAATTAATTGGTGTGAAATCAAATATTTAGGGTTTATGAACAAAAATTGCATTACACTTCTTGTTCTGTAAATTTGTTGTTCCATTAAATGATGGTGCAGCGTAAGATATAAGTAGGTAATAAATGTTATCATTATTGAAGTTGTAAAACTGACTCCTAAACATGGTATAATGAAGCAAATTTGTCTTTTACCCCCAAAAACCTTGATTTTGCACCAATTGCATTTCATCTGTCTACCAACCTTCAACCGATATTTATAAAAACTAAACCATAGTGGTATTTAAGATCTTCTCACTATCTACTTTGTTTATTTTTTGCATTATTGATTTCCATAGTATAACAAACATTTAGTACAGTATTTAATGACTATTCAATAACTCCGTATACTAACAAAAACATATTCCGTAAAAAAATTTGAAACATTTTCAAAAATTGAATAAATTTCACTTTAATAACGACGTTGTTCTAAATTATTTTTAAGTATACGAAAATTTCAACTTGGCAGTGTTTGAAAATATTAAGGCATAGCAAAATATGATGTTTTGTACTTGGAAGGGAAATTGGATCTAGGGAGAAATTATGATCTGATAAAAGAAATAATAAACTGTTGGAGAACCACAGACCTTGATATTATCTGTAGGTTGGGTTATTAACGCTATAAAGCAACTGCTAAAGAGAAAGGAGTTTTAACACTGGTTTGTCTTTTTTCTTTTCTTTTGTACCACAGAATGAAGAAAGTTTTAACCAATCCTTCTTCATTCCGTAATGAAGTGCAGTTATAAAATATTCAAAACTAAACTGTTATACCAATTCAAAACTAAACTGTTAAGTTACTTTAAAAGGATTTCAATTCAAGATGTGACATTAAACATCTAACATCAATATTGGTTTATACTGTCATGGGGAGACAACATAGGATAGCCTACTATAATTTTTTCCTATCCTATATTATTTTTATATAATCCGAAATTGGTTCCTTGAACATACCTTTGTTACAATTATAAGGAAAAAATAATTACAATAAGGAAAGAAATAATTGTAATAATTATTACAATAAGGAAAGAAATAATAAATAAAAATAAGATTGGCTACTAATATCTTAAATCTTATTATTCAAAACTATAAAATAAATAATTATATTGAATATATAATTTATTAATTCAACAAAAATATGTAGTAATATCTTACACGAATATATGGTTTGTCATACAAATTAAAATCGTTCCGAAATGTTTGACTACAGCAGTAAAGGCAAACTGTTGCCGCCATATTAATATAGTACATTGGGTTGACTGGGGTTAACAGAGCGAATTTAGCAGATAATGTACCCAATGGCAGCTGACGTCGCTATATCTGACTCCCAGAATGTATGTGAAGTCAAATTAGGAAGCAGCCGTTGTACTGGTTAGCGGTTACTAAACTTGTAAAAGTAAGCTTATCCTGTGGATGACTCCATGTAGTATTTGACTAATGAAAAATTGTAATAAATTTTTAAGTCTGAACCCTGGCCAATGCCAGAAATGACGGGTTGTTTGTAAGATATGCTGATATTTATTAAGTTTCCAAAATGTGATTTCTCATAGGTTTTATTGGTCACAGAGTAGGCCTATCCTAAGAATCGTGAAAGGATATTAGTCTTAAAATTGATTTTTACTAATTAGCAATCATAAGTGATATAAGTAGGTATAATAAACTGAAAAATCCACAGAAAACATATATAAACTATTTATATATGTTTTTGTACATACAAGATATGGAACATATATTTCTCTAAAAAACAAATGGGAATGTGGTTTATGTTTACTGAAATGTAATTGTTGTAAGCAAATATTCGTTAAAAGCAAGTTCTGTTTCATAAAAGTAAATAATAAATTACAAGTTACTTCAGACAAGCGAGAACTGTAACGGGTTTTGTTGATTTAAATAAGACCCACATGTGAACGAATTTTGTATTTCTTTTGAGAACATTAAGGTTATGTAAAAAAATTTTATATCTTTAGGCAATATAAACTTTTTTGTTGAACTTTGTAAATGGTTTCAGTTAAAATTGTCGGATTTTATTATATTAAGGTGAAAAATGATTAAAGCATGACTCTTTGAAACCTATAACATAAGACAACGCTGCTCTTGTCCAATATCCCTAAGCTTCAAACTTAACTTGAAAAATACTGCCTAACAACTACATAAAAATTTTTATTAAAATTGAAGTTTGTTTTCAAATGTAACATTAAGAGCAGTTGTTAATAAATAAATTGGATCCAGATCAACTTAATGTGTGGTCGAATTTCGACCAATAGGCGGTCTCTAGTTTATATAAATAACAATATTCCTTCTTTGGCTTTAAATGTTTCTATTCTTTAAAACTGCGTAGTGGCCAGATTCTTTTGTAAAACTTCATGTCCTGTATATATGAGATGGTCAGCAAAGTTGAAGTTCGTTGTTTGACCTTGAGTGAGTCCTTTAAGTGAAACTTTAAACTTCTTATATTTGGCCGATGTAATATTTATTAAGCCTATCTACGATGTAATTTATTTTGTAGACCCCTTAGTTGTATTCATTGTCTTGGGGGTTTTATGTTTTGTTCCTCTTTGCCTATTATTTAGTGTGTATGATTTTTTGGATATTTGAGTTAAAAATTTAAATGATCGCCATTTTGAAAAAAAACACATTGAAAAACATTATTGTTATCCCGAAAATGGACATCGGTAACCATAAACCGTATAGTTTAAGGACCCTGAGCCATCATTACTGAATAAGATGGCTATCATATTTTGAAATGTACGTTGTATTTAATTTAAAATAATTGGTTGGAATAAACAATTTTTCATTTCAATTTTTCATTTCATTTCATTTCATGGTAAAGAATATATCAAGTATGAGCGGAATACAACCATCCGTTAAGGCAATAATAGTAGTTTTCATCACCTCATGTCAATCGCGGAGTTGTCTTACTTTTCACATCAACTACTTTGTAAATCAGTAGCCTACTGGTGTTACATTTCAGTGTAGGATATGGATCACCTAAATCAGAAAACAAATTTACTAAATGTCAACTAGGATATGACTAAAATAGGTTTAATTATTATTTTACGGAGTTGAATGACATTCTCTTGAGAAATCCACATTTTCCCTTCTATTAAGGTACCATAAGAATCTATTGACATCATGATGACCAAGGTCCGTTTAGTAGTTTTCTCTTTAGACACTACAACGTATTCTTATATCATTAAGTATTATTACGGTAACAACCTAGTAAGATATAGTTTATTCCAACTATGCTCTATTGTTTGTTTGAACTTATTTTTTTACTACAGTAAATTTAGTTGTAATGAATGCTTACACATGGTCATGTTATAGAGAGCAAAAGAGCAAAGGTTAGAAGTGGGATTGAAAAGATTGTGCTCAATGTGGGCAATAAATCATAAAATTGACAGCACTGCGGCTTTGAATTAACAGCCCTGGTATTCACCTTTCCTAACTGCATTCAATTTGTGATACATACAAAATAATCTTCTATAAAAACACATTAGTTTAATAATGTTCAGTAAATAGATGTATTACGTTAAAAGGCATTTGTAAAATAGTCATAAACAAAAAATTGTATTTTAGTAAATACTAGGGTACATTTTCTTTAAAGTACAAATGGATGTATAAGAAAAAATCGTGAAAAAATCGTAGGCTAGTTTACGACGAAAACGTTGTATAGACGTAGCATGCAAAAATGTTCTTGATTTAATTTTATTATATAAATAAACAAAATTCACTGTACATTCTGAAAAAGGTTTCACATTTCACATTTGGAAATATCATAATTGCATAGTTTATGTGTAGCGAATTAATAAACAAATCACTACAGTATTTTATAGGAACATTAATATGAAAATAAAACAACAAATCGTGTATGTGAAACATTTATTTTACTACTATTTTGATGTTACATACAATGCCTGTATTCATGTTGAATTGAAAAACTTTATCGTTATACCACCGAATTTACCCAACTACGTGGAACTTGTGGAATTGAGTTTTCCAAAGCATTAACTTCGATATACATGAAGGCCATTTATTTACTCAACTATCTTGTGCCAAACTGCAAGTTTAATACTAACCAACCCTGAACATGTTTGTTCAAATACAATTAAATGTTTAATATCTGAAAACCCCTTAAAAATGATTAAATTTATAAATCAACATTTGATTCTAATTTAAGTCTGCGTTATTTTTCGTTTAAAATTATTTTTGAAGCCTGTTACTAAAAATAGAACCACTCCAAACATTTCATAAAGAAAAAAGCTACGAATTCGAAACTAAAACCATTGCCTTAGATTACAAAGATATTTCAATTTACTTTTTAATTTTTGGTTGGTACTAAATATTATATTTTTCATTATTTTTATTCTTTATATGAAACTAGCCTTTTACGCGTTCTTCGTATGACATGTGAATAGTTTTTTTTTTTTTGTTTATACGAAATAAATTGCATACAGTAAATTTATGAACGAATTCAATATAGGTAATGGCTTAATTTATTTTTCGCTTATAGTTGTGTGCTCAATAGCTGGCAGGTAAATTTGTCAAACATTTGTGAATGATTTGCATTTTCGTGGATAAATTTATTGCATATATTGTTTCCATAAGCAAATCAAATTAAAAATTATATATATATTTAATAAAATAAAATATCTTAACTGTCATGAGACTATTTATAAATAGCATAGAAAAAATTCACAATCAAAACTACATAAAATGATACTTAACTTAACTATATATACAGGGACGACAAAGATCAATTTACAGCAGTTAAATATTTTAAACTAAAAAAAAATCACCTTTGAAGAAGTCTTGCACACCGTAGCACACTTTCTTTATACTGAACTGTTTCAGGCTGCCTCTAAATTTTACTAAATCTGAAACATGCTTTAGTTTTGGAGGTAGTAAGTTAAACTAAGAGGTTAAACTAAGTGGTTGTAAAGTTTAATGGCGGATTAATGGGTAAAGTTAATGGGTTTGATAAAAAATGGTTGTTCTATGTCGAGGAATGGCTATGGAATTTTCGTTGTGAAAATTATAGCAGGGAATTCGATCTTTGAAGATAAACTTAACCCGGTTGTTTGCCAAAAAAATTAAACAGTTTAATATATAAAAACAATAAAAAATTCAAGACAACAAAAATAAAATAAACTCTGACATGTGTACTTTTTTATCGTCCTGGGGTTATATATTATAAAAAAAATTGCTTGAAAACATATTACATAACATTTTTCAAATATACAGTATATATAGCTTTTCATGGAAAAAAGTCTGTGGTTTCATAGTCTATCGGACTGGGACGGTGGAGTTGTCCTGTAATCCAGCTACTAGGAGGTCACGAATTTTGGATAGTTATAAGCGATGGCTTGTAGATGCGATATTCCCTAGTGGGAATTAAGGCAAGCACTGGTAAATACTATTTCATCCATAAACACCATCCTAATAATGAGACCAATTCGTATGATGTCAAAATTGTGGTTTGGATCACCATTGGCTTTTGGGCTATTAATGAACAGTTCTGCCTAAGGAGAATGTTGGCCTTAGTCAGTAACAAGACTACAAGATCGCGCCACAATCATCCTACACTCATCTATCATTCATATTCAGGTTAAATACCTGCTATGTGAGGTCCCTGTCTCAAAATAGTGATATAGTGATATTAATGTCAAATGGTAAATAGGCTACTGAGTATACACCTTTTACTTTTAAATATTTAGTGAAGACACTCAACAGTCACATACTAAGTTATTTGAAACCAATTTAACGCTCATTGAGGCAGTTTACCAGTGGTTACATTATTATCTTCAGCTAGATATTGTCAATAATAAAATAATTACATCACGCATTTGGATAATCATGAAACTATCTCTTAAAACATAAATATCTCAACAATGAAGACACTTTATAATTATGCCGACAGCAAATTATTATAAAAAAAAATATGGCCTGGAAAAAATTTAAGTGTTTGGTTTATTATTTTGTGCGAGAGGAACTATATCAGTAGTAAATTTTAACAAACAATTCGGACTGCCTTCAAAATTATTAATCCAAATGTCAACCAGTTTTTTTTTAAAGACTCTATCAAAATATTGAGGCATCATTTATATTCAAACTATTAGTGTAAACTTTTGTTGTTGTGTAATCTTCATTTCGTCCCCAACTTTATTTATATCAAAATTGTGTTAGTATTCTTTGTCTCAGGCAACCCTTATTGAGGGAAGATTATTATTCATTCTTGAATAAAGTTATGTAATATCTATTATAACATAAATATTAATTAACTGTCTTCATTGTCGAGATATTCTACGCAAATGCTATTAAATCACTAAACATGTTTATTCCTGTTGAATTTTAGCAATACATCGTTAAGATACGTCGGCAATAGATGCTTGGGTGAGCGCTAACTGCAAATCTTCTACGCCTTCTATTAGCTCAATACAGCTGTACTCGCCAATGCAAGTGAGTTACGGATCGTGCTGTGAAGGCGTTCCCTGGCGGCCGGATGTTTCAATACGGGAGCATTCTAATCGAAACTAATTAATTATTAAAACTTTGAACAACAAATTTATAGAAAATTAACCTTGACATTAAAATGTATAACAGAGAGTGTAAATTATTACTACACTACGTGTTAATTATATAAAAAGATAATTTAAAAGAGAAAAAAGATCGTTGTAAAGTGAATCATAAATGGCTGGTGCCAGAGAGCAAGACATCGATCAGCTGGACCGAAAACCTGACGCTCGAAGGAGAAAGAGACCGTGCTATGCAAGACAACCATTCACTTAGGTAGAGGATTCAATGTAGTTTAACAAAAGAGTAAAAAAGTCTCGGAACGGCTAAGTAATTTATGAACCACTTTAGTTTAAAATAAAAATAAATGCAAAAACTCTCGATAGTTTTGACCTTTTGAGGTCGGAATTGAAGCATACGGCTTGGAATAAAAAGTACTTTAAAATGGTATATGATATAACTTATATCAATGCAGTTTTCCTTACGCCATCCCATAAAGGAAGTCTTGGCAAGCCATTGTTGACATATATTATATGATGCATAATTTAAAGAGACTTTTCATTGTGAACAATTTGCTACTAACCCGAGCTCGAAATGTCCGAACTACCACAGTTATTGCATTATTTTGTTTCAGCAATACAATTTTAAAGTCGAGTTTTATTAACTGTCATTTTTGACGCGGTCATCCTTTTAAGGTCTGTTTTGAAATATTCCTATCTATTAATAGAGACTTTTAATTTTTTATAAATGTTTATAATATGTTATAATATAAAACTTTGTAAAGTTACTCTTCAGATTTTCTTCTTACTCCCTATGGTCCACCCACTGGAGAAGTAGAAATCCTGTACCGTACATGTATGACACAGTACAACTATATGGCTTGTATACATGTACAAAGTTCCATTAATTAGACTAAATTGGTTAAAAAATTATGAGCAGTTCTGGAGTTTCTTAACACACAGTGGGTATTTTGGCAAGATTAAAGAAAGGATAGCCCACATTTTATATTTTACTTAAATAGGGAAATAGGGTCATTCAATGTATTTTTCTTTCTCTTCCTGAATAAATACAGACTCAACACAATTTTAGTATTAACTTTGATATATTTTTTTCAGATAATCTATTAATGTTATCAAATATTTTGATGGCCTTATGTTTGAAATAGAGATTTAGCGTTCAATAAAATATATATTGTCCGCGTAGTCAATTTTGGACGTTGCTCTGCGCAATTTTAACACATTACTCAAGTATTATAGTTTAAGTCATAAATTGGTTTACAACCTACAAAGAAAATATAAATAACGGCACCCTTTCATAACTATTTTATTAAGGTAATAATTGTAATAAAACATAACGTTAAGTAAGCAGTCATATGTCATTGCAAATACTACAGTTCCTTTAAATCCTAAATGGTCTATTTCATATTTTCGTTTTCCTGTTATTGACTGAAAGAAGAAATTAATAGCTATTTTCGTTTAAGTTTATAGTAGTTGGTTTTTATTTTAGTTTTAAGAAACATATAATCGAGCACATTCATATATGTACCCGCTATGTGTACGTGTGTAATTTGACGTATAATACAAATTTCATACATATTTATTTTTTATTTCTTTATAACGATACAAGGTTAACTACCAAAGTTTTGCATCATTTTAAATTTTAACAGTCGTAAGACTAAACGAATAAATAGTTTGTCACAAAAATCAACAAATGACATTAAGTCATTCGTTTCTTCAGAAAGCATTCAATTGCACTCGACTTGATAAACAAATGAAAAGTGTAATGAAAATTGTTGATTCTTAAAAGAGCTATGATCAATGCACATTGCAAGTTATGGAATATGTCCTCTGCAATACTTTCAGTAAAGAAAGAATTAGAGGTTAAAAAGTGCAACCATATATTTCAGTATTGTCGAATGAGATCAGAACCTCATGGGCCTTTGCCGGTAGTGCCTATCCCTGGGCCCCGGTCCCTGGGGCTGGCAGCGCTGGGGGGCCCCGGGGCCAGCAGACGTCGGTCCGGGCCCCTGCGCCACGAACATCTGTTCCCTTTGCTGAGCTTCTCTGGCCATCTGTTCCCTTGGAAGACAAGGATCTTCGAACCTTCGGTCTGCAAACGGGTCCATTGGAATGTTGCTCGTACGGGACGGACCTGCAACCCTTCTGCCCGAGATTGGTCCGGGACCTTCAGGTATAATGGGGCTGATATTAGAGTCAGGCCAAATGGGGCCGGGCCCCGGTTTAGGAGTAGACCAACCGCCCGGTCCCCCTCTCATCGCTCCCGCTCCTCGACCAACTCCTATTTTAAACTCGTCAACTTCAAACCCTCCGTTGTTTGTGTATGAGAGTAGGTCATGATGATCATTTGACGGAGGTATTTCTTGCACGTTGTTAGTGTTAGGATCGAACACCCAAGCTCTAGCTTGAACCTCCACGTTCGGCGATGTTTGGTTTGGATCAGTACCTTGCTCTACCAAAACTATGTTTTGAATCACCTTTGCCGCATATCTGTGCATATCATCAGCCTGGGGGTCGTCCATATTTATGCTGGAATTTGGAACCTGATCTTGATCACTTGTATGATTTTGTTTTGGTAACTATAGTAATAGAGTAATATTTGATATTTCATTAAACATACGTTTTGACTTCAAGTATCACAAATAATAACAATTCCAAATTAAATAGTTCTTGATTGTATCATCTAATAGGCAATATTAGTTTTAACATAGTGAATAATTGGCTAACACGAAAATCAGATTGATTAATCGCACATGAATTTGACCTAGAACCAGTAGATCATCATAATTTAGTACCTACCATTCGTGTTTGAAACTGTTAATTCAATGTATAACGGTAAGGTTGAATAAATATTATTAATATTTTTATAATTTTTAATAACTATTGAGATTTTAAAATGTATGTATTTTCCTTAATATCTTTAAACCCTCATATCATTGTTTCAAGATCCAAAAAATATTAATTTATTGTAATAATTTGTATATGTTCTTTTATATTTATAACAACAATCTACTTATTGGTTATACAAGTATTAAAAACTTACGATGGCAGAGTCGCAGAGACCTATCTGTGTATCGCAGAGGGCTGCGCTGTGTGGTGTAAGATCAGAAGTGTCATCGGTCACCCCGCTGTTGTTCACGGTCCGGCTGATCTCAGTAAAAAATGAAGTAGGCCTATGTAGAATTTTAGTTCTAATTACTTTATTTTACAATGCGAAATCTAAGACATATACTGTAATATTAACTATATTTTAAAACCCGTTGATTTTGGCCACAAGATTGTTGGTTAAAGCCAGACAGTGAGCGCAGCCACCTACCGCCAGCGACGAGACGCCTCTCTTCTCTTCGTTGTCGTCAGTAGTCCTTTCTTTCTTAGGCCAACTTGGCTGACGTTTATGTGCTTAACTCCAATAAGGCTCATTATCTATTTTCCGTAAACTGAAGATGGCACAATAACCGATGATTATCTCGTGTTTCATTTTCGTCCAAAGAAAGCGAATAGCAAACGTAGGCCCTACCATCTATAGCGGTGGATGTACTCGTACCATTTATTTGATTTTGAACTATAGCATTTTTTCATACTTACCGATCTCCCGATCTCTATGACTTAAATATTGGTTCCTAAAGAGTTTATCTATCCAAAATTGACACTCATATTCTCTACCCCCAATCTAACCACATTTGGCAGTTAAAAAAGAAACTTATTTTCTGATTAGCCCTCGTATATTTATTAATGTTTAACAACAAACTACCACCTGGAGATAGCCGCAACTGAACTCGTAAAATTATTGGTGACATACACAGTATAATGACAGTTTGTAATTTTCCTAGATAATAAAGATTCTAAACATCATAGATGTGTAGTTGTTTTAAACTGTGCCCACTCTGTTGCGAACATTCATATTCATAATTTTCTTCACAAATGATAAGAAAACATCAAACAAACAGTTTTTAGAGGTCCTCTTCAAAAAATGTTATTTTTACGAGGGTTTTGAGTTGTCCAATTGAGTTGGCAATTTAAATGCTCTTAGTATCAGCACCGAACATTCTACGGAAAAAGGGAAATTGTTTGCTAAATTGTTGGTAAAAATTGTTCAGCTAAAACTGAACTGCAATGATTTTTTATGGCCAAAATTAAAGATGTATTTTTAACTTTTCAGTTTGGTTATATCATAATAATATCTTTTTAGAAATAATAGGAACTCGCTTAAAAATTGTACAATAGTAAATATTTTTCCCCTACTGATGGCTGATACCTAGCAGAGCCCCTTCTCTGCCAAGTAGTGGAAGCACTATACTGCCAGCACCAGTGGTGTGGAAGCGAAGGTATCAGCAAGGGTTGCGCTGGTACTTCCCCGTAGTGTAGGGGGGGAAACGCCTTTTCGGCGGGCTTGGCGCTGATAAGGTAGGCTAAAGCCAGACAACCCGAACCCGGTCCTCCGAGGGTATGTGGGGGTTGAGCGTCGGGCCAACAACTCACCTCGGAAAACAACAAAGTTCAGAAACACCAACACAAAGCCTCGGAGAATGGACGGAATAAAAGGAATCGACACTGGCGATCACAAATGACAATGAGATTAGGCACATGGAATACAAGAACATTAGCAGTTCCCGGCGCAATCGACATCCTTTCAGAAGAACTTAGTATATATAAAATGGATTTGGTGGCACTACAAGAAACTCGTTGGCCGTTGGCAGGAAAGCTGAACACCAAAGACTATGTAATCTACTACAGTGGAAATGAGGAAGGAAGATACCAAAGAGGAGTAGGCTTTGCTGTAAGCAAAAAGATAGTAAGTGCTGTGATAAGTTTTGAAGCCCTAGGCGAGAGACTGTGCAATATTAGGTTTAAAGGTAGATTTAAGAATATATCAATAATGAGTGCCTACGCTCCTACAGAGGACGCAGACGATGACGTCAAAGACGCTTTTTATGAGCTGTTAGAAGAAGAGTGGGGAAAGTTACCAGGATATGACACAAAATTACTGATGGGAGATTTTAACGCAAAAATAGGCAAAGAACAGATATGGAAGAAAGTTGCAGGACTAAATAGTTTACACACAGACAGCAATGATAATGGAGTAAGGCTACTAAGCCTAGCTACTGCTTGCAACCTGAAAGTTATGAGCACATATTTCCCGAGAAAAGACATCCACAAAACTACATGGATCTCACCAAATGGTCAGGTACAAAATCAAATAGATCACATATTAATAGACTGTAGACATTCTAGTCATGTACAAAACGTACGTAGCATAAGAAAAGCAGAGTGTGGGTCGGACCACAGCCTAGTTCTAGTCAAATTATACCAAAGAATACAAATAGAGAAGAGGAAAGGAGTGCAATCAGTAGAAAATATAGATATTGATAGACTTAGAGATAGAAGAATCCGGACCGAATTTAAGCTTAAATTATCAAACCGTTTCCAAGCCTTAGACACAGTGGAACAAGAGGCAGAAGTGGAGGACTCAATAGAAAAGAGATGGGAAAATATAAAGAAGACCGTACGAGAATGTGCCAAAGAAGTTTGTGGCAAAAAAGAAAGAAAAAACAATAAACCTTGGTTCGATGAAGAATGCAAAGAGGCAGTTTTGAAAAGAAGACAAGCAAAGGGAATTTGGTTAAGAAACAAACAAGATATAGATCGAGAGAGCTATCAAGAACAAAGCAAAGAAACAGTTAAACTGTTGAGAAAGAAAAAACGAGAATGGATCAATAAGATTCTGGAAAAAGCAGAACAAGATCGAACAGCAAACAACTCAAGAGAATTTTATCGTGCATTAAGATTTTTCAAGAAAGGATACACACCTTCACCTGTGGGGATCAAAAATAAAATGGGACAAGTTGTAATCCAAAAGGAAGACGGACTGAGAGTTTGGAGAGAATATTTTGAAGAGCTACTGAATGGCGATCTGCAGCAGGAAGAGGGAGAACAGGAAGAAGTCTATCAGACCGTACACCCCTGGATTCCAGAACCACCCATACAAGAAATAGAAGAAGCAATTAAGAGCTTAAAAAATAATAAAGCCCCAGGAGAGGATGGTGTAACTGCAGAGATTTTAAAAGCAGGTGGCTTTTGTCTAGCAGAAAGAATCCACAAACTAATACTGAAGGTTTGGAGAGAAGAAACAATACCCAAGGAATGGAAGGAAGCCCTAGTTGTACCAATTCACAAAAAAGGAGACAAAAAAGACTGCAATAACTATAGAGGCATATCTCTCTTAAATGTCACCTACAAAATATTTTCCAAAATAGTTCAGAGAAGACTAGAGGAATACACAACGGATATTGTGGGAGAGCATCAAGCAGGATTCAGTAGAGGCAGATCAACGACGGATCAAATCTACATTCTTAAAGAGTCAATAGCAAAGTATTATGAGTTCAACAAATCATTCTGCTGCCTCTTCATTGATTTTTCAAAGGCTTATGACTCCATAAATAGAAAGAAGTTGTGGGTAAACATGGAGCATTTAGGTATACCAAGAAAACTTATAGAACTAGCAAAACTGAGTGTTTTAGGTTCTAAGTGCAAAGTTAAAGTAAATGGAGATGTATCGGAAGACTTTGAGGTGAACACGGGTGTGAGACAAGGAGACGGGATATCTCCATTACTGTTCAATTTAGCCATAGAAACAGCCCTCCAGGAAATAAGAAAGACAGAAGTAGGGATTAAGATAGGAACAAACATAAACTTGCTAGCTTTTGCAGATGACATAGTATTAATTACACATAATATAGAAGAAATGAAAGATGTAACAAAAATGCTTATTGAACATGCAAGAAAAATGGGGCTACACATAAATGAAGCGAAAACCAAGTTTATGACATGTGGAAGAAAACAAAATGATGACCAACCAAGATACCAAAATAACAACTATATTGAAATTGGAGAGTATAAATTTGAAAGAGTAACAAATTTCAAGTATTTGGGAGTCATCCTCACCAGTGATAATGATGAAGAGCTAGAAATACAAAATAGATTAAACCTAGCACAAAAAAGTTTTTCGGCCTGTCACAAGTTTCTAAGCTCAAAGATAATATCCCACACCACCAAACTCAGGATTTATAAGACAATCATAAGACCAGTTCTCCTGTATGGTTCAGAAAATTGGATCTTAAGCAAGAAATCAGAAAGGAAAGCTATTGTGTTTGAGAACAAGATTTTGAGGAAAGTGTACGGACCGATTTTTGAGGATGGACAATGGAGATTGAGGCATAATTGGGAACTTAGAGATTTATTTAAGGATCCGGATATTGTCGCTGAGATAAGGAGCAGAAGGCTGAGATGGGCAGGGCATATTCTAAGGAAAGACGACAACTCCCTATCAAAGAACGTCTTGAGGAATAACCCAGAAGGTAGAAGACCCCTTGGAAGACCAAAACTTAGATGGTTAGACCAAGTGGAGAAAGACCTGAGGAAGCTAGGAAGAAGGAAGGAAGATGCAAGAAGCAGAGACCTATGGAGGCAGTGTGTTGGGGAGGCCAAGTACCATCTAGGGTACCAGTGGCCACAGCAGTAAGTAAGTAAGTAAATATTTTAGTTTTTTTATGGTTATATGGCAACTAAAAATGAGCTTATGTCCGGGTAAAAATCAATTTCTTCAGGATTAACATGAAATGCAATTATCATATAGATTCAGTGGTAGGCAATACAAAATTTTACAGTAAAATTTTAATTTATTATTATAAAAAAAATAAATAGTTAAAAGTTATAAAACTTGTAAAAATCCGCTGTTAGTAAAAAAGTCCAGCGAGCCAGAAAAAATCTGACTACTGCTTATCACAGTTGACCTGTAGATCGAATCTTATCTCGACCTCGTACTTGGAGCTGATGAAGTTGGGGAAGAGAGAGTTCGGAGTGACTAGGAACTGTTTGGCGAGGGTGGAGCACAGAATCTGTTCGACGGGCTCGACGGCGTCCAGCGACTGTGAGTAGCGGAAGCTGAAGTAGTCCTTGACAACGGTGACGTCACAGACAGCGCGACATGAGGAGGACTCCCGTCGCAGCCACTGGACGAACATGGGGATCTGCTTCTTGTAGAAGTTGTTGGTGATGTGCACCCAGAATAGGGAGTCCCCCGAGGACACCAGCGAGGCGGAGTACTCCTCGTCCGAGACGATGAAGTCCGGCGCTCTGACGGTGGCCGTGGCGGGGAGTAGCGACCGGGGGTGCTGCGACGCCACGTGATCAGCCAGGCCGGATATCTCGTCCTGCCACGAGCACCCCCTCACCTTGCACCTCTCCGTCCGGTAGCGGCACTCCCTCTCGTGGCCGACCAGCGAGTCCCTGTCCAGCACCAGGGGACAGCCTCTGTAGGAGTTGCGGCACTGGGAGGGCAGCAGGTCCATGAGAGCGTCCAGGAACACGGGGTTGATGCGGGAGAAGGGCGCCCGGCATGTGGGACACTGCTGCTGCGACTGCTTGCACTGGCGACAGATGGCGTGGCCGTTGTTGCAGAGAGTCGTGGGGCTGCGGACCCTCTCCAGACACACGGGACACTTGGCGGTGCTCTCGATGGTGGCTAACATCTTCTGGTAATCCTCCATCGTCAGCGACCACCTGCAACAAAACACTCTCTTTAAAAGTTTGAATTGAAAGCTTTCTTTCACACAACTTTTAAAATCAACTAATTCGTTGGGGTTTTGCAGAGCGTCGTAATATCACGATAATCTACAACAATGCACTGGTTTAACTGACTATAAATGAGAGACAAAGTATACTGAATATATACGAATCAAAGTGGATAATTCCAAGTAAATAGGAATGATATAACACACTTAAGTACACGTCCACTACAGCAACAATATTTTATCTTATTAAGATAAACATAATCATAAATAGAACCAACAATCTATAAAACCTAAAGGCAATTCTTCCCCTTAAATAACAAAATTTAAATTGAGTATTATGTAGGGCCGCTTTTTAACATGGTTTAAAATAAACCATAAATCATTAAACCTTTTTTGAATGCAATAATAACCATTTGGTAAACTTTGGTTTAAACTGGCATAGGTAAAGCATCCACTGCTGGCTAAATGATTCGAAATTTTACTAAGCCTATCAACCTAATGTATTATTTAAACATGTGCATTTCGAATCACTGCATGGCACCCGTGACGATTTACCTCTCCCCTGAAGAAGAATTGTGATTTGTGTATATCCTTATTAAATGTTGGCCAGTGCAAGAATCCTAAATAGTGGATATTTCGTGCGTGTTCCTCCAGTGACAACGGATTATATCACCATCCACTGGGAAAATGTCAAGATTCTAGATACAGGTGGGAGAAAAAATCATTAGTAATAAAAATAACTCTCTCCCAGAGAAACGTCAAGCACAAAAGTTCTTGTTGCTCTACGACTTAGCCCACAAGCCTAGTGGGCCTATTGATTTTTATTTTTTCATTTTATTATTTAGGATATGGTGAAATCGCGTTAGCAGAAAAGGTTTTTTATATGTCTTATAAAAGTACGTGTACGTATAGTTATTTTTATATAACTATACGCTGTTTTTTTTTTTTTTTTTTTTTTTTTTTTTTTTTTTTTTATAAGTCGCTGTACATAACTGATGCCAGTCACGGCGACCACTTCGTTGTTCGTCGCCACGAGGATGCAGGAAGGCGCGGGCTGGGGTATGAATGACAAACAAAACGAGTGGGACGAAGACAGCGATACTTCGACCGAGGATCTGGTGGCTGACCTTGACAATGCTCTGGGTCAGCCGGACGCTCGGATACATTACTGTCGGTTTTTAGACTCGTGCTTCCTTTTATTTCACACACGTAAATATTCTCAATTACTCGATTTATTCCCGTTCAAAATAAAACTTCCATTTTCATATATAATTTCTAAGAATGACCTTTATCTTGGTCAGGAAACAAACCTAAGGTCATTTTATGGTGTAAGGTCGTCAGCTTTGACGATGAAATAAAAAATAAACGTTACGTAAGCTATGTTGACCAACGATAACAGTTCTCTGATATAGTTTTCCTCTGTGTTAGAAAATTGTATGTGTTCTATAATCGTTACGTTCGAATGGCGATAGCTAGAAAATATAATGTTTGATAGCGTGTTGAGAACAAAGATACCTTCTTACATTCAATGTTCAACAGATATTTTTAATAATAAAGCCCTCGGCAGTTTAGCGTATTTAAGGTTTTCGGTAGTTCGTAAATAACTCTGAATTTAATTCATAGTTGCATTTTAATTATTGAAACAGTTATTTCAATACTATATGTTGAAACAGCTCTCACTATTATATTTAATGATGATTTATAATTTATTCATCAAATCTTGCAACCAATGTATCCATTTTCTTCGAAATCTTTTGTTAATTTTTCAACACAAAAGCAGGTTTTACTAAATATTAAAATTTGTAAAGGACAAATTTTCTATGATAAAAGTTATTATCATTAAAGTTTACGTAAAAATAATAGAAATGGATCAGAAAATCATTAGGCTAATTGGATTTACAAATCTCAAACATTGCTCGTTGTGCGTGCGATTGAACGGTGCAAGAAAGTAGCAGATTGAAAGGACGTCGGTAAAAGTATGATCATTGTTGGGTTCACCATTTTCTCGTCATTGACATTAACAAATTAAAAAATGTATATGAATAAGCATACCAAGCAAATGATTGACAGCCCGACTTGATCAAGACGGAGCATTGTTGCAACCAGTGTGCAACGTATTTCATAAAGAGTCAGATAATCTTTAGCCAATCTATTCATTTGTAGTTCTTAGGCCAATAGGTCATGGTTCTTTGAGTGTCAGTTTGATGTGATATGAGTAATAATTCAATTACTAAGCCATAATATTTTCGTATTTTCAAGCTTTTTAATACTTATTTCCTCTCTAACCGCAAACATATTTTGCTTAATTTAAAGAGAATATAATCCGTCTATAAAATTAATATCACCAAATGTAATGTTTTGTTGTTAAAAAAATCACAACATAAAAAACTAGGTAATTTTAACACAATAACATTAAAATAGAAGAAATAAATTATAATTTCTTTTAGTGACTTTAGGGGATAGGTTTTTACATCTTATATGTATCCTTAATCACCACTCCCCGACCCACTATAGTTCGACATTTAGAAACATAAAATAATGGCCTTTACAATTAATTTATGATAAAAACTAAACTTTGGAGTTTCATATGGCCTTAAATTAGTGTAATAATGTTGTTTTAACATTATTTTAAAAAATTTTCAGAGAAAATTAGGAATTCGTATTTCTTTTATTATTTTATCATGTATAAACATTCATGAAAATATTTTAAAATTTTTTAGTCATTTTCAAAAAAGGCAGGTTGGAAGAAAGATCCAAGTTTATATAACAGTGATGATTGAGTCTATATTGATTACTATAGGATCATGCTGATTGGAAGTTTTAAGGTGAGATGAATGGTATGTCAGAGTAAAGAAATATCTTAAAAGTTCTAGGATAATATTAATAACAGTGATTCTTGATTCTGTCACTATTCACTGTATTGACAAGCTGGAAGGAAGTTCCGAGACAAAATGAATGATTCCTAAGGATGTAGTTGATCACTAGAAGGATCTGTTTGAAGGAAGTACCAAAGTGCAGTGTCTATTATTCTGCAGTCTTTATTTGATCAAAAAGGACACGATATAAGTAAGTTTGAAGAAGAATGAGGAGTGAGGACTGATTCCTGAGTCTAGTTTATCAATCCAGGAACACTTTGGCTAGCAGGAAGTTCCAGAGGAGCTGTTCCCACTCGCTCCCACGGTCATGGTCCGACGACGTGGGTCACTCACCTCTCCTGGGTCTGTGATATCATCCGCCGTGCCTCACGTCTTGCCTGGGGAAATTGGCGATGCACTGCCTTGTGAGTACAAAACCCTTGTGGAAAACAGGCTTGTAAATAAGAAGACGTGGGCGCACATTAAATCATTAGAAATTACGTCAAGGCATTATAAAATATAAGCATTGTAAGGAGATTAATGGTTTATAAATGATAACTAATGTTTATAGTTAGTGTTCTTGAAAATCAGATTATTTCTACTGTATTAAAACCAGGACAATAAAAGAGTTGAAATAAATTTAAGAATCTTTTACTAGAAATGACATAATCACGTCCCGTCAAGTAGTATCACGTCAGTTGTACTCAATCTTATCGATATTTCACCATCATCGATAATTTTGTCATCTCACTAAACTGATAATTTTTCCTGAGATTCTGATAAAATATATAGTTACAGTGACTTTATGGCATGTAACATATTTAATAAATGTTGAATCCTTTTTGCACATACTATAGTGAATTAATGCTAAGACTCCAATAGTTACACTGTTATTAAAATTACTATTTAATGGAAATCAGCATATTGAAGGTAAGCCTTAAGCTTAAAACACATTAATATAAGATTTACTTATAAATTTACGCCTTAAAAAGTTCAACGAAACCTTTAAAAATTAGTCAAGGCATTTAACTTTACACAAATCAACACGGTTTTTAAAGTTAAAACAGTTATCTGAGTATCATGCAATAACAATAAGCTAAAGAACATAAACATTTAACCGATAAACTCATTATTACACAGTTAGTTATCGTACCGTTATTATTTTCATGTGGCCAATATGGTAATGGGTTCAATGGGTCAAAACTACCCTCTTTTAATAAAATATTAAATATGCTTAAAACTGGAAGTTAACACAAATACCCTATACCTAAATCTGAAAATTTATAAAAAGTTTATAACACTTATTTACAAGATTGAAAAAAATTGACTTATTTGTAAAAGAAATATATGTTGGAAAATGCACAACTATTAGATGCAAACATCAAGAATAGGATATGGAAATATCCGACGTAAGTGTGGGTATTATTGGAGGATTCCGCATGTCATCAAATATACCAAAGCTAAAAAGAAGTAACTAAGGAGGGTTAAAGAATTTTTAACGTTTATAAATTCTACAAAACAATAACCAGGCACAATAATAGAGATAATGGGATGGGAGGCAGTTTGTAGGCGAGCTCAAGTAATGCTCATCAAAGGACCACTAAAATGAACTACATTCAACATAATATCTTTCAATTTTTATTTATATCAACTTACTATGATTGATAATACCAGAAAGCCTATGTTCAACACTGCCTTTGACTACAACATAGACATTGATATTAGCTATGTGCAATATGTTGAGAGAGGGTAGATTATATCTTTTGACGCCTAAAGGTCCAATTAGTGGGATATATTGCTGCAAACCCAACCGCAATAGGAGCAGTATTGAGATAGTGTGTTACTGTATTCAGTTAATTTTGGTATTTAGAGTATAAATGTTTAACATTCTATGTACTGTCTAGCTAAGGGCAATAATATAAGAGGATTCCTCAAACACACCGTTATAGACCATGGGCCGACAATATGAAACCCTCCCCCCCCCGTGGGAATTTATGACTTATACTTTTTTTTGTTGGTATTGCCTACTAGATTAAGAATTCGGTTGTTTGCCTTTTTTAAATTACAGCATATTCCAGAAAACCAAGAAAAGACGGCCTATGAGGAGTCAGACAAAATTTTTAATCAGCAGCATAGGTCGAGTTTGGTATCAAATTAAAGGTCTCACATAGCAGAGTACAATGCCGCAAACTAGACTTCAAAAGGATGATCGAAACGGAAATGGCAGGCAAACAAAGTTTCCATTAAAATATATGGGTAAAACTTTAAAATGCAATAACTTTCTTTATACCCAACCTTTTAACGTCGGGTTTGCGGCATTGTACTCTACTAATTGAGACCTTTAATTTGATACCAAACATGACCTATGCTGCTATTTAAGAATTTTGTCTGACTCCTCATGGGCCATCCCCCTTAAGGGGTAAAAAAGTGTTAATGCCTTAAAAGAGTGGACATTTATGGCCATTATTGATATACCAAGTCTTGTAACTTTATCTATATTGGTAAAAAATATATTTCACCGTTCCGGGACTTTTCAACCACACTGTATATAAAACTAGTTATTTCACTTTTTCACCATAAATCTAAAAAAAATTCATAATTTTTTGGAAATATTTAAGTAGAGAGCTTTATAACGACCCATTAATTAATAAAATTGGCCAAGAAAACTGTTAGTATTTTCGGTCAAAAGATTTTTGAAACTGAATCATTTTAATGATGATAGTAGATTTTATATTTTTCATGGTTTATTCGTATTTTTCGGGATATGCTGTAATTTTTAAGTGGCAAACACCTAAAACCATAAAGTACATGTCAATACAAACACAAAAATATATATGTCGAAAATTCCCACGGGGGGGGGAGCATATGTTCACATCAGCCTTTGCTCTATTAAGTACGGACAAACAAGTCAATACAATTTTACTAAATTACATGAGCATTTTTTTACATTGAAAAAGTTAGTGCCCATAAAGAATTATCAAACTATATGTACGATAATCTGTGGTAGAATCAAACCGAACAAATAATTTAAAATCTAAATTGTTACCTTTTTCAAATGGATTAAAGTTAATTTTTTTAAAATTATTATTCTTTGGGTTCTGAAATAGTTTATAAATAATTTAAGTGGTCGTTAATTTTTTTTTTTTAATAACGTTGTTACTCTTGGTTCGGATGAACAAATAAGATAGCTTCCTACTTATATTTCTAAGTAGATATAGGCTATTCTTAGATGGAAATAGGCTATTTCAGAGTCAATAGTAAAGAGTTGGTTAGATAATAGTGTTAAATACAGTTTTATAAAAAGAAAGTATTGCCTATCCATAACATCAAGACCGAAATATAAAACAAAGCAAGTAGTTCTAGGATATTAAAATTATATTGATGCGTTGTTACTTACGCCATAGATTATACTATATGAACTTATCCCATTGTTTACAAACAATAAAACTGACCAAAATAACCGCAATCACTACAACCAAATTTTACACTGTTATACAAGAGCGAAACACAAACTGCACCCCGTTATAGTTCAGCAGTAAATCAACTGATACACAATATCAATGAAGATAAGATAATGCGAGAGTGCAGTACCTCGTGTGTGGTGGCTCCATGGCGTCCACGTGGTTACCGTCCCCACAACCAAGACACCGCAGACCGACTGGCAGCTGCGGCCGCTGCATGCAGTGTCACGGCCGTGTACCTCGGTGTTGATGGTGGGGGACGGTAGTGACTTCCTATCTAACTTATGACGTCACTGCCTAGAATCTCCGAGTGGGCAATAGTCATTAGAGAGAGACGACCTTTCCCAAGGCGGGGAACTCCTTTGTTGTTCTTCAGTGTGCATAACCGTGAGTAGGGACTTGTTATATGGGGCTGGTGACTTCGTGGCCAGGTATCTCCGAGTGGGCGATAGTCGTTAATGAGAGACAACCTGTCTAATGGCGAAGGACTCCCTCGTTGTTCTACAGTGTGCAGTGTCGGTGGTAGGAACGGTTGGGACTTGCTACCTAGGTTAGGTGACGGCATGGCCAGGTATATCAGAGTAGGCGCTAGTCATTTGTGAGAGACGACCTTCTCATGGCGGAGGACGTCTTTGTTGTTCTACAGTGTGCAGTGTCGGTGCTAGGGACGGTAGAGACTTGTTACTCGAGGCCGGTGACGTCATTGCCAGGTATATCAGAGTAGGCACTAGTCATTTGTGAGAGACGACCTTATCATAGTGGAGCAGTGGAGGACGTATTTTTGTTCTACAGTGTGCAGTGTCGGTGCTAGGGACGGTAGAGACTTGTTACTCAGGGCTGGTGACGTCATGGCCAGGTATATCAGAGTAGGCACTAGTCATTTGTAAGAGACGACTTTTTCCATGGTGGAGGACGTATTTGTTGTTCTACAGTGCGCAGTGTTGGTGGTAGGGATGGTAGGGACTTGCTACTCGGGGCTGGTGATGTCATGTCCCGGTATGGGAACTAGTCATTAGTGAAAGCAGATCTTTCAAAAGGCGGGTTTGCCTTTGCTGCAGTGTGCAGTGTCGGTGGTAGGGCCTTGCTAACTAACGGTGGTCCTTTGTTAAGGCAAGGGGACGGATTGTTATAAATCCCCTTGCCTACTTGAAATAATATACAAACTGATATAAGTGGTATATAATATCACTTTATGTCTTTTCCTATACTGTACATATACATGGTAGTATAATATTTTGTTTGTACTAATTTTCTTAAACATAAACAATACATTTGTTTCTGAATAATCACTAAATCACTATTTTGAGACAGGGACCATATTGGGCATTTTAACCTGAATATGAATTGCCATGGACTATTGTTTCATATGAAATTGTGGCCACCTATTTAAAAGTTTGTATAGTAAGTAGGTACAAATAATTAGTTTAAATAAAGGTTTGTTTTAAATTTAAATAATCCATCACTATCAATAATTAAAAACTATTGAAATAGTAGTATACATCTGGAACTAAAAAAACTTTTCTAAAGAAATTGTTGTTTAAGGCAATGAGTAACACAATAATGAGCTTCCATAACTTTGCTTTAAATGAGAGAAGTGCCTACATTGATATACAAATAAGTAATATTCTTGAAAATATACTTTAATGGTCGTTTAATAATGATTTAGAATCGTTCCTAAATGTGTATTCTTGATAATAATAATCCTATCATATTTTACAGGTCGGTTCTGTATTTATAAATTAGTGGCTGATACCCGGCATACTTTGATATGGGTAAGTTTATGACTTTCCTATAGTGCTAAGCCCTGAGGGCTATAGGGTACAAAATATAATGGCTTATAAACTTTCTCCATGAAATTTTCAAAATATGTATTAAGTTTCATGGCAAAAAGTCTAGTGGTTTCTGAACCATTGATCACAAATATACATATATATAAACAACATCCTCCATCTCCATCCATTTATAGATACTTAGCTGTAGTCGGAGTTGAGTGCCAGTGTCAGTGGAGGCGAGGCGCGGTGGGGCACCACGAGAAGGTCAAGGCCACCGTCATTATCGCCTCCGCCACTGCGCTGCGTCACAGCTGATAACACTAACCCACTTCTTCCGCTTTGTTCAGTTTAAAGGTAGCTTTGTGTTCGTTATGTTGTTGTCGACCTACCATAAGGAATTTAAAGAATAATAGTACCGTAATATAAAACTATATAATTGTCCGTGCTTCGCTATGGTGCATGATAACTTACCGTGTTATTTATAACTTATTATTACCTAGATATATTTCATTATTTTAAACCGATAATGATTGTGTGGCCAATGTAATTTTAAAATCATATAATGATAGTGTGGACAGAGCACAAATCAGTCAATGGTTTGGGATTTCCTTTAAAGAAGTCTTAAAAACAAACTTTATAAGAGTCATGTGGTACTTGATTTTTAAGGGTTTTGCAGTTTAAGCATTTTGCTACAAATCCAGCCTTAAGTCAGATAATATCGGAAGTTATTGCATTTTTCATTTAAACTCAAAGTTTGATTACATTTAACTTTATATTCAGTTGTCCGTTAACGGTCGGGTTTTAATTGTGACCTTTAACTTGATGCACATATTGGAACTGCTTAACATTCAAAACAATCTTTATACTCTCTAAGGGCCGTCCACCTGGAGGAATAAAACCCACATAAATGTCTGAAAAAGTTCAATTAAAGAGGACATAGGCCTACATGTACAAATTTTCATTACCAAGACTAAAAAAGGTCAAAAATTATTAGGGCGTTTCGAGACTTTTTTTTACACGATGTTTAACAATGTTTTTAGCAAATTTCCCATAGGGAATAAGCTATTACCGTAGTTCTCATGGTAAGACCTAAGCCCGGGACCATGTTACTTTTTCGTTTTGAGGTGCCCAGAGACCAAAAATAATAGTCATTAAAATTTATATATATATATATATATATATATATATATATATATATATATATATATATATATATGTGTGTGTGTGTGTGTGTGTGTGTGTGTGTGTGTGTGTGTGTGTGTCCCTAGACACAATAACTCTCGTAAAAATGGTCCGATCGACACCAAATTTGGTAGAGATGTGTAATCCTACGTTTATTCGGATGAGTTTGTAAACCAGACATATCGACCTACCGAAAGGGGTAGTTTTAGGGGGTTTTATACCCCAAAAATGGGTTTTTTGCATTTTTCATATGTAATTATTAAAAATTTTCAATTTTTATTTTAACCATTGGATTTAGCTCAAAAAAACACGCAATTTAGTATTTTAAAGCTTTGCTCTATCTCCATTGGTTACCGAGATATTAAAAAGTCTAAAGACAGTACATTGTATTTTGGGGCTCCAATGTTAATCTTATGGAGAATAAGAATGTATTAATATTTCACTTATTAACTAATATTTTTCGATGAAACTTGGTAATCAGCTTCATATGGTTGAGATTCATCCATTTATAGTAAAAAACTTGGTTTTTGTGCTTATCATGGCAGCAAACCTGCTCACTCTTTTCCCATGTTAATCATATGGAGAATAGGCAAACTTCTTTATTTATGGACAGATATTGATGAAACTTAGTTTCATATGGTCGAAATAAAATTTTTTTATGCTAAAACTCTACTTTTAATGTTCCCCATGGCAGCATACCTGCATACTCATTTCCTATATGTATCATAAGGAGAATCCATCTTCTTATTTCTATAAGGGTGTCGTCTGTTAGGTCCCTTTATCTCTCGACCTACTAAACCGATTTTTAAGATTGAGGAGTCATTTTAAGGCTTAGAATATACCGCAGTGACGAATCGTAATTATGAAGGTCATATTGTTTCGGGCTTCGCCCCCCTCGCCTTTGTTTAATTTTTAGAGGGCGCTTTAAAATGTTTACCAACTTTTATTGCAAGTTCTATAATGTGAATTGTAATTTAACAGCTGATTACGTTCAGATGAATTTTAAAAGCCAGATAGTAAACAAAAATAGATATATGTCACTTCATAAACAACATTCACGTACTGTAGGTGAGTTTCACTCATACAGAATCATAAAATGCGCAATTTGCGCACGGGCCACCTCGTAGACATTTATTTCCTTATTTATGAGCATGTGATCATATTTGGTTTACAGGTTTATCTGGTCAAAATCAATATTACTAATTTGGAAATTCGCTGAGTACGCAGGTCTGCTGCGACGGGGGTATTTTACAGTGTGTCGTTTCTAGAAAAAGTTTAATTTTATTACCTCAAAAATAATTGAGAAATAAGGTAAAAAAATATTGACACGCTGATATACAAAGAAAAAACACATAGAAAAGATTTCTTCATTACCAACTTAAACCCTTTTTCTATTTTGACAAAATGGGAAATTCCATATGTATTTTAAACATATATTAGGCTCCTTTACTTAAACGGTCAAGCATCCATCGTAGGTCAGGATTCATCTTAAATATTTGGGCAAACAGTTAATAACAATAATGATATTTGTAAGTATTCCTTAATATATTAATCAACTTGTCTCATTAATCAAATTAACAAAATACTGTTATTGAGCTGACAAACATATTCTTGGTAGTAGGTTAGCCTAAACAACCCAAACGTTAAGCAGTTATGTGCATTGCAAAGATCTACACAAAACTTATTAATTAACTATCTTTTATTTTTATAATACTAAACGAGCGAATTATACATTAGTGATAAACAAGATATATATCAATTTGTATGCTATTAATTGGTTGTAAAGAATGATATCGATATTATTCTATTGACAAATAGAGACCTAACAATATGCAAACATCAGCTTTTATTTGTTATTTCGGTGCGTTTTTCAATCATTGTGATTGTTTTCGCCAGCGGACTGTTTTCAGTCGCCATCAGATTCAAATTACAAACGCACCCAGCCCCAGGTGTGTCTGTGTCAATATTGGAAAACTGATAGCTCGCAACTGCCGTTGTGCTGGATCTCAACAGAAAACACAAACCGTTTGTGCTTCTGCAAAAATGTACCAAATCCAGTAGTGGTTGTCTGACACTAATGAACAATGAATTATAAAATTTGTTTTATGTTTTATCAGCACTTTTTAACCAGTTTTGTATTTTTTTACTCTTCATTTAGGCTTCCACGGTACTATCCGATTAGAGAATAAGTACACAATTAATTTAAGCTTATGTAAATGTTAAAAGGTGTTGTCATACGAAACATAAACAAAAGAGTTATTATGGAAATTGTAACCCTACTCTACTGGAAAACTTTCGATTTCAAACCTAAAAATGGTCATAATTCTTAAGGGTAATTTGGAAGCCTGCTCAAATACAACTTTTAAATCTTTTATACATCGCATGTATGAGCTTTAATAAAGAAGAGTAGGCTACCGTTCAATACCCAAATTTTACATCTACACGTAATTAATTTTAAAGCTAACATATATGAAACTGCATTTGAATGGATTCAATAGTACGAGTGGTTCCCACACATCAAGTGGCTTCTGCAGAGTCAAATGACGCAGTCTGATGTGTAATGTGTGAAATGTGCTGTGCAATTATCCCGGCTGGGGCTCCTCAGCTAATTGGGTTTCACCATCTGAGTCAAACTTATTGACGGTGACTGAACGTGGTTTCAGGGGAGAAAGAAACCCGCGATAGCTGTGGAGGGCAGGGGCAAATTTAACTTTAAATAAAAATTTATGTATATACAGGGTGTCCTGCTTCGGCTGTCCGAATGTTTTCCATGTTTTTAAGCAAGCCGTAAGAAACAAAAAAGTTGGTACAAACATATGTCCTAAAATTCTTCGTTAACCTGCTAGCCGTCATTTTGCTTTTTAAACTTAAAAATTAATATTTCTGCAACGCATGGATGGGGGTTCAGTAGTGGGGTTTTGCCGGTTCTGGCGCAGGTCAAGGCCAAGCGGTTCGAACCGGTAGTTGTGGTTGACAGTGATGGGTGTGTTTTGTAAGTGGGTCAAGGCCATCCGGAGGGAGTTTTAAAAAAGTGGGAGCCGCAGGGGCTCAGTCGGGGCGGGGATTCGGGACGGGTCGGATCGGAGCGGGAGCGGCGGGCCGAGGGAGGGGGTTCTTTTTTTTAATTTTATTTTAATCAAACCCCATCAGTGATCGTAGAATAGCCTCTACGTCGTTTGCAGCAGTAGTGGTCACCACATCGCTTTGTACCGGGCGGGAGCCGGCGTTCGTTGTAGGCGTGGCGGAACCGTCTGTGGGACGTGCAGTGGTAGCAGTGGTATCCGTGGTGGAAGTCACTTCAGGGGACTGCACCGGTGAACCCTGTTGTGTGTCCATGCTTGCAAGAGAGAGAGAGAGAGAGAGAGACGAGAGGTCTTAGGTGTTTACCGTGTGAGGCGATAGAGAGCAATGAGACACGAGTCGGAGGATGTCCGATGATATAGACCCGGTAAGATGGTGAAGAAGAAGAACTGGACGGGGCCGTCAATAGGCGTGACAAGAGGGAAATGTTGGTACTTCACCATGTCAGTCAAGACTGTCTGTAGAATAGTATCAATAGTGCAAGCGTTGTCAAGTTGAGGTGGTGCAAAATACAACGGGTGAAACCTGAACCGTTTTTTAAGTCTAGCCACCGTACTACGCGGTTTTGAAACTGCATGTGTAGAATGCCGTTGTAAAATGCGTTTTGTGCGTAAAAGTTTCAGCTGTAAAGTGTGGGAAGCCATGATTTTACATGTGGACCGCTTAATAACAAGCCGGTAAATGGTCAGCGGCCGCGATTGTGTCTGAATATATAGACACTAATTAGCATATTAAGCGGAAACACATTTTAGAGTAACAAGCGTTAGTTATAAAAGCGCCAGAGACTTACGGATAGTACCTCACCCGACCGATGCCGCCACCGAAATGGCACGCGCGCGGCGGCAACCCCCCTTTTTATGCGATCGATGAGTCACGTGGGACGCCCCTCCAACCCCCTCCCCGAGAAAACCGCATAAAAGAGCGAGGTTTGCGAGAGTTCGGTTATTTGTCAGTCGGCTGCGGCTACGGTCACAAGAGTAGGAGGAAGAGACGGATAGTTTTAAGAAAAGTACTAGTAATAGCGGAAGTTAATTAATTAATTATTCAGTTGTAGGATTGCAAGTATCGCTCTGTGGACAATCAAGTGGGGCGACTACAATTGTGATTGAACAGGTAACTATTGTGGTATAGCAATAATTGTAATATTAAACGGTTGTAAAGTGTATAAGCTGCAAGTGTGCAAGAAATGCCCCGTGCACGATCAGGTAAGATTACAATAGTCAATTGTACAGGTGAATCTTATGCTGTAGTGATAACTATAATAGTAGCCGGTTGTAAAGTGTATAACCTGCAGGTGTGCAAGAAATATCTTGTGTAATGTAGCAATAAGTATAATAATAGCAGACGTGCAGGAAAGATTGCGTGCACTACTGCACGGTCAAATCCTGTAGTGTAGCACTAACTACATTATTATGACCGAGAAGTAGCGGTTAGAGTTTAAGTGTTGTTAAAGTAAGAGAGTAATTTGCATAGTAAGGAGGAAACAGGTGTGTAAGAATGGAACCCGCAATTAATCAGCGCGAGTTTCCTGCATGCGATGGTAATTAGCATATTTAGTTTAAACAAAAATTGAGATTTATAAAATGACTGGTGTAGTGTTAAGAAATAGTGTGAAAATGTTAAGTGTTAAAAAATAAATAGTATGTTATAATAATATGTGCTATGAACTTACGGATTGGTTGTTTACCGCTGGGGTGTCAGCCCTCTATATGGGAGGCGCGCGAGCTTCCCTTCGTTTATATGCACGCGGATGGTTAGTCATGCATGACCCCCCCCCTTCCGACCGGAACCGGAACCCCCCCCCCCCCCCAATGTTACAACGTCTTAGGTATTGCGTGTAAGAAGTACCAACCAGGCCAAGGATTATGCGCATCGGTAATGCTTTTCCAAACAATAGTCTATTGTATGTTAAAAACAACCTGCGTGTACCGCCGTCCTATTTCCGTTGGAACTATAATTAAGCGGCGGAAGAGGGTGGATAACAATCGACGATAATTATGCTGTCATGCGACGGGGAAAGCTGCGGATGTACTTGTTGGCGGATGTAATTTGATGCTATCTAATGCAAATTGAGAGGTACAAGGGTCCTACTTGTCAGCGGATGTAATTTGATGCTATCTAATGCAAATTGAGAGATACAAGGCTCCACCTGCGTTTTGGCCGACCCACATGTAACAAAGCATATCCGTTTGGAATTTTCCATTGACGTTGCTGGAAGGTTCCATACCCCCTAAAACCCCTACCACGCCCCCACCACTCTGGGAACCGAGAACCACCCCGACGACTATCGCCGCGGCAGTTGGGCTCGGAACTCCGGACGCGGCGCTCTGACCCAACTCAGGGGGCAACTCAAATGTATAAGCGGCCGATATATATTTGAGTTACTCTTGTTGTTAGACTATTACTATTTAATATTTGTTGTGTGTGTGTGTGTGTCTGTCTATGGTTTTTATGCAAAGTGTTATTTGGTTTTAGTCTTAAGATGTGTTAGTTGTAAGGTTTAACTTGCGCATTGCGATGTTAACATTAAGGTGTGTTATGGTATTATTTATGTTTAAGAAATGTGTTTTTAATTTTAAGTATTGGGTTATGGTGTGTGTGTGTGTGTGTGTGTGTGTGTGTGTGTGTGTGTGTGTGTGTGTGTGTGTGTGTGTGTGTGTGTGTCTATGTCTGTGTTCATCTGTGTACTAATAATTTTTTATATTCCACAGCTAGCTGTTAGGATGGGTAGATTAAATTAAAATGTAAATTAAAGAAGTTCGATTGAACTTCATTAAATATGGGTGGGACATGCGCATTGTGCCTTAGGCAGCGCATATTTTTATTGTTTTTGATTTTGGTCAGGCAAAAATATGATTGGGTGGGTTTAGATTAAGGGTGGGAGGTTAGAGTTGCGTCTTGCATTACCTGTTCCAGAGTCCCCATTGTAAAATTGGAATGGTCAAGTCCAGTGCCCAGGCCCGAGGCTGGCCGCCCGTATCACAGACTACCAAACTGGATCGCCACGTGCGTGCGGGCCAAAAATCGGGATCCCTAGCAAGACGTAACTTTTTGGGTTGGGATTGGGAGTGTTTGAGGAACACAGGGTGGTGGAGACGGTCCTGGCCGCCTCCATCACCTTGGATCATTATTATTTTTTGGTGAGCTTGACCTCAATTCACTCATGCATAACCCCCCCCCCTTCCTCAACCGGAACCGGGAACCCCCCCCCCCCCCGAGGTCACTTTCACTTGTTGCGTGTGCTGTGTGATTATTTAAGCGAGGCCGACTAACGGGTCTGTTTATTCTGATTCCAGCCGCCAACGCTGCCGCATCAGAGCCATGTCGACTACTACCACCACTACTTCTACAACTACAAGTACCACTACTACGTCTGCACCTATTGCACCGCCTGTACCGACGAAGAGACTTCGCCTGAAGAATGTGCCGGACCACATGTTGCAGCGGATGGACACACCGCCTTCCTCGTCCAGAACTCCTGCTCCGGCAAACATTCTTCTGCAAGCGATGACTGTTCTTGGGAGCATCTTCTCACCACCTCCGTCACCAACGAACGTGGGGCAGCCTCCAGAAGACCGGTCTGCCGCAATGGGCCCACTGCAGAAGGAGGTGCCTGCAATGCCGCCACCGCAGAAGGAGGTAACGGATGTCCCAAGAACTGCTGAGCCTCTTCGTCCGGATACACCTTTACTACTCAATTCTATTCACTCTTATATTTCCTTGCCACCATTAATCACACCTATTCCTGAATCTACTCCTTCTCGTCCTATCATTCCTGTTTTAGAGCGAAAAAAGAAGCTTTTCAAAATTGCTCCTTCAGAGCGTTATCAATTATTAATGAAAGAGCGACGCAGGGCATTTAAAAATCCGCGTAAATGTCCTGAAGTTCTCTGTAAGGGTCTTAAAAAAGGATCAGTTTGTGGTAAGAAATGTGTTTTAAACGAAAAGTATTGCCGTTTACATGTCGTGAAACACATTTCTGCGCCACAACTGACTGTGGTCTCCCACAAGTCTTACCCTCCCACCAGGTTGAAGAGATTGAAGGAAGGTTTGAGGTACTTTTTTGTAAGTAGAACGGATAAGAGCAATAGAATTGTAATAGGGTGTAACGGCTATAAGTGGGTAATAAAGCTCTCCGTACCTCTAAGAACCAAAAAAGCGATCAATACACTTGATGCGAAAGACTTTCTCTTCAAAGGTGAGGATGGTTGGACTAGGTGGGGGCGAAGTAATTATTAGAAAATCTTAGCTTTTTTCCAAACTCCAAATTGTTGGCAAAAAATAATGGGAGAGAAACCAGCGCTATGATAAGTGCGCTGCGTTTCTCTCCCATTATTTTTTGGCCGCTCTAAGTCCCGTGACCTACTTTCATATGACCTTGACATTGACGAACCCCCCCCCCCCCCGACCGGAACCGGAACCCCCCCCCCCGGCGTACGTCACAAACATCCTTCCCCTGCCAACTTTCTCTTATTTTGCATTGACCTACTTTCAATAAACAGTCGCACACCCGCTGTTGGAACATTGCTCGCCTACCCACTGTACAGCGAACATGGCTCCACTGGATGGTGCATCATTTTACAACAAATGTACTGAGTCCGAAGAAGTTTTGGAAATAGAGGAAGAGGAAGAAGAACAGACATCGGATGAAGAAGAAGAAGAACAACTGATTGATGAAAAACTTAGATGTATAAAACTTGAACCGGACGACACTATTGACCCGTACATCTGGGAAGCAGTACATTGGTTGGAGTCGGGCAGAACAATCGTGATTATATCTCCAATGTTGTTCCTTGGAAGCCCGATTGTGTACATTACGCCGGACACTGCCGAATTCATCTGGCAATGGGGGGAGTCGTTTAATGAGTTCAGGGGGAATGAAGAGCATAATAACTGGTTTAACATCACGTTAGTCTAAGGAGGGGTTTGTGAAAACCCGAAAAAAACGGTCCTTTTCAGGGCCACCTAATACACAGATTAGGCGTATGAATTGTAAGATTCATACGCAAGATTAGTCATGAGTGGTCACTACATAAGTCAAACTCCTGTGTGACCTTGAACTTGACCCCCCCCCCTCCTCTTTTAAAAATTTTCACTGTACAGTGTTGGCGAACGTTATAAAAGCAGCTATCACATGTGTTTGCTCATTATTTGACTTGTTGTTATACGTTAAACATGTATAAGAGACTGGATTCGTTTTTTGCTAAGCACACAGAAGTTTGGCCGCTATTATATAGGTTATTTTTGAAAATTGAACAAAACATAATGAGGGATATGGGCATGGGGGTTAGTGTGTTTGTATACCGTCGCGATGCGTACGAAGTATTGTGTGCATGCCGAGTAAGGATTGAAGTTTTAGAAATACTGTTTCCTTGGATGCTGCACGTACGTAATCTTGTAGAAGGCATGAAGATAGAGGTGGAAGTGGTTGCAATGCAATACAAGCTGTCTGCGGAAGAGTAATTAGAGCAAGGCAAGTTACAAATTTTTATTTTTATAATTGACTTTACCCCCCCCCCCTTCCAGTCTCCTATATAAGCGAGGGTTTCACACAATCCTGTTTATTTTTCGTGTAACTGTTACTGGAGCCACACATGTTCTTAAACCATGTCTCCGAGAGATACCACTTTTATTTACATTACTGAAATTGTTATAGATCGTGAGATGGCAGAAGACGAAGAACTAGAGCAAGAGGTAAATATTACGGTTGGACAGTTTTTAGAAGAAATAGTTGGAGAATTTTTAAATTTAAATCAACAAATGAACAATGATATTGGATCCGCTTCAAATTCAAATGTATCCTTTATGCACCAACCGGAAGAATTAACAGAATCTGAAGGTGAAGAAGAACAGCAGTCACAACTTTGGAATGCTGCTGCCCATGTTATTCATACCCCGCAACATGAGGAAACAAATTTGGAATAAAAATGGTAGGGGAATAATGCGGTAGTAGGGTATTTAAACGGTAGTCTGGCATGAGTAAAAATCATTTGAAAATGGATGAGCGAGCGAGAATGTACAAAGTGTTTTGTGAAGAGTGTGATAGAGTGTGGGTACCACCCGCGAACTCCTTCACATATTATTTTCCAATTCTGGACATGATGATTGTAAGAAAATCCCGGACATCGGTTATAAGTTTGAAAAGGCTGGAATTCTAATTAGTGTTCATGAAAAATTTCATAATGAATATTCAAGGAAATTAGCATTTGATTTCATGTTGGCAAATGAAGATCTTAAATCTTGTGACTATCCTTATTTTCTTTATAACCATCTTGTTAAAAATGGTGCTAGCGTGACCGTTGAAATATGTATTCGTCATTTTTGGGACAACCGGTAAAGTGGTGGGGGAAAGGGGATAAATGTGATGTCGGACTGAAGTTAGTTTTATTTTTACAAGAGCAGCCAACTACGATGCAACGTCCAATTTTGTATCATACGCTTACTTCTGATGCAGAAGAGGAGACCAGAAGGAGAAGAAGTGAACAATCAAGACAAACCCAGGCTAATATCAACATGGAATATTACAGACTTCAATTTCAAATTCCCGGAATGCGACTTGGAGAAAACCGAATGAAGACTGTCCACGTAGCCGGTAGTTACATTAAATATCTAAAACTACTATTGGAAGAAAAAAAATCAAAAATTAAACTATTGGAAAATGAAAACAATAAAATGAAGAAAGAACTGTTACGTTTGAAAAATGTGTGTAGTAACGAAGGTGCGGTTGAAGAGGGGGAAGAAGAAGGAAATGAAATATTGGGATTTTAAGTAAAAAAAAAAAACATAAAATGATAAAAAAATAATAAAATTAAAAAATGTAAAAAAAAGTAGAGGTAGAATAGAGAGCGGGGAATAGATCACTTTGTGGCAATGGAATAACATGTCACTTAGTGCTCTATTTCCCGTTCTCGCGTTAATATTGTTTGACCTTGACCTAGAAAGTAGTAGTGGGGATAAGTTATTTAAGTGGGCGGTAGGCAGTAAAACAGTTTAGTACGAATGTTACTCTCATCTACAACACGATGGAGAGTCTTTTTGTTATTTGTTTGAGAAAAATAATTTGTGATGACTTTTTATTTCATCACATAATAAGATCAGGAGAATGTCTTATTCCCAATACGGTTAGAAATGCAATACACGAGTATCGAAGAGAACATTATGGATTCGGCATTATTGTTGCTTATAAATTTGCAGATGGGACCCAGCTTTGTCCAGATTGTGCACGAGTGGCTATAGATGATTGGGACGAATTTGAACTTGAAGGAGGGTACGTTGACCATCGTGTTAAAGCACCACTAATAAGATTTGAAGCTATGCGGGAAAGATGCACAATCTGCGCACAGGTTTTATGTAAATTTATTAGGTGTAGAACATACTAGAGTAACGGTATGGAGGGGAGATCTAACGAAAAGTGGGGGAAAAAGTGGTGGGGGTATTGGTTATAAATGTTGCTTGGTAAAGGTTGATTTCATTACTGTCGCAGAATAACTTGAGTAAAGATGTCTTTTCAGATGGAAATAAAAACTTTTAAAATTCTCGATGAAGAATGGACATTTGTTGCAAACTTTATAAGATCCAAAGAAGATGATGGAAGTTTGATGAAAGTGTTTTGCTACATATTAGAAGGGAAAGATGAACAAGTGGTGAAAGATTATTTAACAAACAGGCAAATATCGTCATCCAGCTCACAATTTATTAAATTTCTAAAAGACAATAATGTGAATGCGAAAGTGGAAGTTTGGTTTTTTGTTTAAACAACATGGTGGGGGAAAATTGAAATGGTGGGGGGGGGGGAATTGTGTTTAAAAGAGGGTTAAAACACAGTAGGAGTTTCATTTATTTGCTAAAACTCTCAAGAAGAACATTGCAAGAAAAATGGCTGAACCAGTAGAAGATTCAACTCCATCAACAAGTAAAGTTTTACATTTTTCAAGTAAAGGAAAACGAATAACACATCCGGAATTGAGTGCTTTAGGTAAGGAACGGTGCAGGAAAGAAAAAATGGCGTTCTATCAATTGCAACTTATAGTGCCTTCATTGACTGTTGGCAATACCAGGATACAAACATTGATTGGTGCAAAGAAATATATTTTGGAACTGTTGGACAAAATTGAAGTGTTAGAAAACAAACTGAAGACAAATAAAACTACTGGTGTATGGAATCCGCCTAGTGAAATTCCTGTTTTAAAGATGGAACCTAATGAACTTCCTGATACTTATGCGTGGAATGCATTTAATGAACCTGATGAAGACTCTCCTATAAAGTATGAAGCTCCTGCTGTGTAAATGATGACGGGTAAAAAAAATAAAAATATAAAAAAAAATAAAACAGAAAAATACAAAAAAAATTAGATGTAGAATAGAGAGCGGGGAATAGATCACTCTGTGGTAATGGAATAACATGCCACTTAGTGCTCTATTCCCCGTTCTCGCGTTAAGTTTATTTGACCTTGACCTATAAAAAACATGGTGGGGGAAAGCGTTTTGGTGGGGGAAAGTGGATAAAAGAGGTTCGACGCGTTGTTGTAGTCATTTCGCTCATAATATTCTTGTTTCTCACATCTCGCAGTAGAACCAGAATCATGGCAAGTGGAGACAATGTTTTGGACCTTAGTACAACAAAAAAGGATCAACAACATTTGAAAGTCCAGAAAAGTCATTTTAAAGAGTCAGCTCAGGCAAGAGAGGCGAGAATAAGACAAAAATACTACAAACTGCAAAGGCTAATACCAGGAGTGCGATTGGGAGAAGTAAGGACTAGAACTATCGATATGGCCGCCGACTACATCAATCAACTACTTGTCGAGTTGGCCATAAAGAATGAAAGAATACAGCAGTTGGAATATGAACGCAAAAGAATTCTACTACAAGAAGATGAAGAACCTATGAACTGTGTGATGAAAGACAGTGAATAAAGAAGAAGTGGAAGAAGCTACAAAATTATTTAAAATTTTATGTGTTAGTAAAAACAATTGGACTTAATATAAACAGTAATAAGGTTAAAAAACAATAAAAAATTGACATTTAATAATTGGTTACTAATTGGACTTACATTAGAGAGTGGGGAATAGATCACTTTGTGGTAATGGACTAACATGCCACTTAGTGCTCTATTCCCCATTCTCGCTTTAGGTGTGTTGACCTTGACCTATTAAAATAGTAGTATATAAGTAGCTACACAAGAGGGCCTCCTTTATTCATTCGGAATGGCTCCCGTGGATAACACTGACTATCCTAGGAAACCTATTTTTGAAATATTATATAAAATTCAACAAGAAGATCTCGGCATGGAAGATTCGGATGACGACAACTCAGAAGCGGAAAGTGTTGACAGTATGGAAGAAGAATTAACAAGTGAGGCGCATGAAGATGTACAAATAGACTTGACAGAGAATGAATACCCACCACCATTGGAATTTGAAGATGTCCATCATGAAACTCCAACATCTAGTCACAATCCTGATGTAGAATCAATACGTCAAAGATTGGTTTTCTGCGCAAGACAATTATTCCCATCAGATAGCGAAGAAAAAAAGAAGAAGATTAAAATTGGTGGGGGTAAGACAGCATAAAAAGGCGGTATGAAGAGGCCGCATTTCATTTACCTGTTAAATTTCAAAGGATAAACATCGCTAAAATGCATCGTTGTGAGATATGTTTAGAGACTTACGAAGATGAAATATTGTTAGACATTCATAAGGAGTTGTATCACAACAGAAATGAAAACATATCTTCAGAAGAAGTAACAGCAGGACCATCTAATACACTACCAAGTTTAAGTATTCACGCATTACCCGGTAGAGTGGTGATGCATCACAAAATTCAAAACGAAAATCTGGAGTTAGAGCAATTTATTATAGAAGCTAAACCAATTGTGATCAAGATTTTAAAAGAAGAACTAAAACGATTAAACTTTATTAAATTTGGTTTGATTCTAGACGCCATGTTTATCAATGTAGAAGAAGAAATGTCACCAAGAGGATTTATAACAAAAAATCGAACCATCATGGCTAATTCGGATATTGATTCAATAATAGAAGATTGTCTTGAAGAGATTTTGACTAAAATTCAAGAACACGAAGGAAGAGGATCAGGTTGGAGTCTAATTAGCGTAGTAGGTATGGACATAAGAGTTCACAAGCACGGTTATGGGCTGATGGGCAGCAGTTTCATCGCACTTCCGAAAAGGATCAAAGATACAAAATCATGTGTAAATGTTCAAAATCAAGATATGGAATGTTTTCGATATGCTATGACCTCAAAATTTGTATTACACGATGCGCAAAGAGCTGGCGGAGAATATGAGGACTACAGATATAGATATAATTTTCAAGGTATGTCTTACCCGGTAGGGTTGAAGGATATTTCAAAATTTGAAAAACAAAATCCCGGAATATCAGTTAACGTATTTGGTTTGGACAGTTCCAATAAAGTTTTTCCTTTAAAAGTGGTGAAGAACGAGCTTGCAGATCATACGGACTTGTTGTTACTTACAAAGGATGAAGTGTCACACTATGTATGGATAAAATCATTTGAAAGACTTGTCAACAAGCAGCTATCAAAAAATGAACACAAAAAAGTAATTTGTAAAAGATGTTTTTGTTTTAAAGAAGAAAGAAATGGAGGACGACATTGGTTACAAGAACATAAACAACTGTGTAATGAACACTTTGAAGCAAAGATTATCTTACCACCATTAAATAAATCATACTTACAGTTTGAAAAGGTGTTCCATCAGTATCGCATTCCTATAGTGGTATATGCTGATTTTGAATCAACACTTGTCCCTATTGAAGATGAAAACGTTGAAGCAAGGAAGAGTATAAAATATCAAATGCATAAGCCTAACAGTTTTTGTTTATTGGTTAAATCCACATTGGCTGAAGAACATTTAAATGGGTACGGATTGACGTCAAGACCCGTGGTGTACCGTGGTGAAGATGTTGCTGCGACATTTCTTAATCATCTATATGAAATAGCTAGGAATGTAGAAAATTTGTATAGCGATATTGTGCCAATGATACCTATGGATGAAGAAGAAGAAATTCAACACGAAAATGCCACCCATTGTTTTTTATGTAAAAATGAGTTTACTTTGAATAACTACAAAGTTAAGGATCATGATCATCTTACAGGATATTATAGGGGTGCAGCATGTAATGGATGCAACATCAATTACAAGATTCCTAGAAATATACCTGTAATACTCCATAACCTTAGCGGTTATGATGGTCATTTTATAATACCAGAATTGGGGAGAGATGACGGTGCGATTGATGTTATCGCGGAAACAACTGAAAAGTTTATAAGTTTTAGTAAGAAGATTGGAAATATAAAATTACGATTTTTAGATTCGTACCGGTTTATGCCGTGCAGTTTATCGAGACTTTCAGAAAACCTCAGGAAAGAAGATTTAATAGAAACAAGAATGATTGTGAATAACGATAAATTGGATCTAGTTCTTCGCAAAGGTGTTTTCCCTTATGATTATATCGACAGTTTGGAAAGATTTAAAGAAACTTCACTTCCACCTAGAGAAGCTTTTAAGAGTAAATTATACGAAGAGGACATCAGTGAGGAAGATTATCAACACGCTTGTAAGGTATGGAATGAATTAGAGATGAGAACTTTGGGAGAATATTCAGATTTCTACGTTAAATTGGATGTGACACTATTATGTGACATAATGGAAGAATTTAGGAATACCTGTTTAAAAGCATACGGATTAGACCCTCTTCATTCGTACACAGCTCCCGGATTGGCATGGCAGGCCATGTTAAAAGAAACAAACTGTAAACTTCAACTACTAACCGATATAGATATGGTGTTGATGATAGAGTCTGGTATCCGAGGAGGATTAACGCAAAGTGTAACCAGATATGTAAAAGCCAACAATAAATACCTCCCCAACTATGACGCGTCACAACCAAGTACATTTATAGGTTATTTTGACGCAAATAACCTATATGGATGGGCTATGTCAAAACCCCTTCCATATGATAATTTTAAATGGGTTGATCCAAATTCGATTGATAACATGTCCGATATCCCTAAACATGGAGATACTGGTTACATCTTTGACGTTGATTTTGAGTACCCCGAACATCTTCACGACTACCATTACGATTTGCCGCTATTAGCAAAAACAGAAATATCTCCGACTGGTAGATGGCCGAAATTAATGATGACACTCACCAACAAGACGAGGTATGTAGCACATTATTGGACAGTACAACAAGCGTTAGAGATGGGATTGAAAATTACCAAAATTAATAGGGTACTACAATTTTCTCAATCCTGTTGGTTGAAATCCTATATAGATAACAACACTAGAAGAAGAACTGCAGCAACGTCCAATTTTGAAAAGGATTTCTTTAAATTGATGAATAATGCTATATTCGGCAAAACATTAGAAAACAAGAGGAATCACAAAGATTTAAGATTGGTTAATGATGCAACAAAATTACAAAAGTTGGTCCAAAAACCAAACTTTGCATCTTCAATAATTATTAATGAAAACCTTGTTGCCGTTTCTATGAACAAAATTTCAATTAAGATGGATCGTCCTGTTTATGTCGGAATGTCCATTTTAGACATATCAAAAACTCATATGTACGATTTTCATTATAATAAAATGGTGAAACATTATGGAAGAGAGAACATTGGAATCGCATACATGGACACCGACGCATTCATCTATTGGATTATAACCAATGATATGTATGAAGACCTACGCACTTTTGTTTATAAAGATGATTTTGATTTTTCTGACTATCCGCAACAGCATCCTAACTACGACAATGGAATAAACAAGAAAGTCTTAGGAAAATTCAAAGATGAGACCAATGGTGCGCCTATGGAAGAGATTGTGGCTTTGATGTCCAAGCTTTATTCATTTCAACTATACATAAGTGAGAAAGAAGAACATCAAGTTGTGAAGAAGGCAAAAGGCATTAAAACATCATATCTAAAGAAGAATGTACAATTTGAACATTTTAAAAGATGTCTGTTTGAAAATATAGAAACCACAGCAACCTTTAATACAATAAGAAGCTTCAACCATCAAGTTTACAGTGTTAAACAAACCAAATGGGCACTAAGCTACAAGGATGACAAGAGGCATATCCAGCAAGACAATATACACACTCTTCCATTTGGACATTATTCATTAACTCCTATCGACCAATAAAACCTGTTCTTCGTCCTTTCGACTACTTCCTTTTTCCTTTCCGTAAAAAAGAGGGGAGCATGGCAAGCCCAATGCCATGCCCCCCTCTTTTTTACACAGCTATTATTTGGCCTTGACCCATATTTGTTAATGATATAAAAGATGACAAACCAGTCTGAGGATTAGTATTTTTTCAACCGGCGTGGAAACAACATCTAAGAATGGAAGGACTGAAGGATAAGATTGTACATGAACTTCATAAACCGGCAAGAAGAAAGTTTCCAAGAAGAAATACAGTTATTAAAGGAATGAACGATCTCTACCAAGCCGATCTCATCGAAATGATACCACATAGTAAATTAAATAAAGGATTTAAATATATATTAGCGATTATAGACTGTTTTAGCAAGCTCGCTGACGCTTTACCGCTTAAGGACAAGAGTGGGAAAAGTGTTACAAAAGCTATGGAAACGGCTATTAAAAGAAATAAACTTGTCATAAAACATTTACAAACTGATGATGGAAAAGAATATTTCAATAAGGAATTTGCAACATTAATGAAAAAATATAACATAAATCATTATTCTACAAATTCGGAAGTCAAAGCTTCGATAATAGAACGATTCAATAGAACATTAAAAGGAGCGATGTATAAAACATTTTCCAAACGAGGATCATATGTGTGGTACGATATATTACCGCAGCTTATAAAAGAGTACAATAACAAATATCATCGCACTATTGGTATGAAACCTATCCAAGTAAATAGCGGCAATGCTAAGCTTGTTTTGGAGCGTATAAAAAAAAATACGGCTCCCAAAATTGAAAAATTAAAACCTAAAAAGTTTAAAGTAAACGATAAGGTGCGTATAAGTAAATACAAAGGAGTTTTCAGTAAAAGATATCTACCAAACTGGACTAACGAAGTATTTACAATCTACAAGGTGCAGCCGACAATACCAGAAACTTACATTTTAAAGGACAGCAAAGGTGAACTACTTCAAGGCGGATTCTATGGGCATGAACTATTGAAATCAACAGTTGGTGATGTATATCTTGTCGAAAAGGTTTTACAAAGAAAAAAGGATAAAGTTAAAGTCCGTTGGTTGGGATTTGATAAGAGTGAAGATTCTTGGATTCCTACAAAAGACTTGGTATAATACTTTAATAACTCATTATGTGTTCAACCTTTAAACAAGATGGATATTGTACAGCAAAAGGAACGATTTAATATTAATAATATAGATGAATTGACAGTGGATAGTGACAAGTTAAACCGTGGTAAACATGGGGAATTACTACCAAACTCCATAAGATGTTTGATAACCGGTCCTTCAAATTGTGGAAAAACAAATGTTGTTTTCAACCTTATAACTAATCCAAAAGGGCTAAAGTTTAATAATATATACATTTTTTCAAAATCTTTGCAACAACCTAAATACCAGTCGTTGGATAAAGTATTAGCAAGCGTACCAGAAGTAAATTTCTACAAGTTTAATGCTAGTGAAACAATTATGCAGCCAAATGAAGCTAAACCATTTTCTGTATTTATATTTGACGATGTATCATGTGAGAATCACGATACAATTAGAAGTTATTTCGCAATGGGGAGACATCATAATATTGACAGTATTTACATTGGTCAAACCTACAGTAAAATTCCAAAACAACTTATAAGAGATAATGCTAATTTGCTGATAATATTCAAGCAAGATGAAACAAATTTGAAACATATATATAACGATCATGTGAATGCGGATATGACATTTGATAAATTTAAAGAGATGTGCGGCAAAGCGTGGGCTGAAAAGTATGGCTTTCTCGTCATTATGAAAGATGAAGCTATAAAAGATGGAAGATATCGGATAGGGTTGGACAAATTTGTATTAATCCATTAATTGAAAGGCAGTGCGTCTAGTAATGAATCAGACTTCATAGTGTAAACATGGTGAATCAAGAAAAACTATTGAAAGAAATAAAATCACTCAGTGATTCTATTAGGATGAAGAATCGTGCATTGAGGATGGGTTTAAGTGAAAGAGAAGAATTTCTAGAGACTACATTTAAACCTATTACGGAACCTTTAAAACAGATATCGGAAACCATTGGTAAACCTCGTTATGAAGGAGATGTTTTACTACCAGTTTCTAAACAAGAAGTACAAACATTAAAAAAAGACGACGATGATTCATATACAAGTGCTAGTGAGTTTTCGCAAGAAGAAACAAAAGAAGAAGAAGAACCAATTGTTGAAAAAGAAGAAGAACAACCGATACCTGAAGCAGAACAATCGATTCCAAATCTAACTCAATTGAGTAGCGATATATTACAACATGGACCTCTTGGAAGGAAATACATAATGAAAATGCTGCATGATATGAAAGCAAACCCGAATTTAAGTAAATCACACGTATATGGAGCAAGGATTGATGGGAATGAATTGAAAATAGGTGATTCAAAGCTTGAAATAACTGAAGACGATCACATCATTATTGGTGAGCATAAATATAAAGGAACAAAAGGGTTATATGAATTAATTTTTAAAAACATACCACTAAGATATTCAATCAAAGATTTAAATGTTTTTAAAGAAATTCTACAAAATACCAACGCTCATAAAAGGAATTACTCAAAGGATGCAATGATTAATCGTTCACGTGCAACAAAATATAACATCGTTATAAAAAAGTTGTTTCCACCACGAAAATTGCCAACATTACGTACTGCACCAGCGGTGAGACAACCACTGAAAAGAAAATCTTTATCACTTATGGATTTATCACTTCTTGAACAACATGGTAAAAAGAGTAAAGGAGATACTTCAACATCTGGTAAAGGATTGATGAAAAATCTATACAATACGAATGTGATTTACTACAACGATATCAATAAATTGGTTGATAGAATGAGACTATTGCATGAAGCCATGGAAGCTGGTCATACAGGTTTAAATAATGAATGGGTAGCTCTAATTGACGAACTCAGGAATCGCGGCATAACTGTATAATTTCCCGCGGATATATAAGAGTTGCAGGCATATAATGTGTCAGTTCTAACATGAGTGTCGACAAGTTCGGACGCTACTCCGCATTAGGAGTGCAAGTTGGAGAAGACAGAAAAAGAAGCGGATTACCGCAAACACCTGAAGGTGACTATAGCATAAGTAATAAACGTTTAAAACTAGTTAAAGATCCAGAAGAAGATACTGATGGAGCAAATTTAAAGACAGTAAAAGAAGCTACTTCAACATCATTGAAATTACATAAGAATATTTACGATGTTAAATCACATAGATTAATTAATGTTGGTAAACCAACTGAAGGTTCTGATGCAATTACTAAAGAGTACTTATCATCTGAACTTTCAAATACTTTAAAATTGCAATGGGGTAATAACTTAAAAGATGGACAAACGTATGATGCTGGAAATTATAGAATAACCAACGTGGGAAATCCCAAAAATGATAAAGATTCAGTTAATAAAGAATATTTACATTCTATAATACCGGAAAAAACTGAACATGGATTTTCTTTTTATAAATTTATTATAAATGACATTGGATACCCAAAGGAAGACGGTGATGCTGTAAACCTAAAATACATAAAGGACAACTGTATTTTACAAGATGTTAATGGAATCGATTGTCATGGTAAAACATTGACAAATGTAAAGTTTGGTTCTCAACCAAAAGATGCTGTTACTATGGAACAATTATCTAAAGAATTAAAAAAGGAAACATCCAATTTTGTAAAACATGAAGATGCCGTGTTAAAGCGGGGAGATAAATTTATACATGGAAATGAAAAGTTTGATTTAATGCAAGGAAAAAATGATGAATGGGATGCAGGACATAAAACAATAACAAATGGAAGATTTGGTATAAAAGATTCAGATGTACCTCTTATGGTACAAACATTAATTGCAAGTGGTGGTAGATTAGATACATACAATGGTCGTAATAGAAGAATAAAAAATATTTATCCTGGTTATGAAGAAGATGATTGTGTTACATTGAAACAAACAATAACTTGGGATAAACACTTTGGGACCAAATATGATGCAAAGATGAAGAAAATAATTAATATTTTACCAGGTGAAGATTCAAATGATGCTGCTACTATTGGACAAGTCATAACAACATCAAAAAGTGATTCAACCGCATATACTTGTAATGATAAACGTATTATGCAGTTACAAGATCCTCAACATCCGAAAGATGCTGTAACTTTAGATTGTTTAATAAGAATAGTGGGTAATTTACTTATTGATACCCACAATCATATAGCTAGTACAACGAGTCATGTGATGATTCAACCCGATGAACGAGAAGCTTGGATTAAAAATAGAATTATAAATCAGTATATAATAAATTTGAATAATTAAGTATTTAAATATAAAACATTGTGCACGAGTTATTCATTTATGTAAAGCAGCTCGTGGAGTAAACACGGTGGTTATATAAGACGGCATAATGAAGACCGCACCGCTCAGTCGTCGTCAAGACAGCGGCAAGAAAGGACGTGGTATAACATCAGCTGCGTTTTCCCTGCTCAGACGGATTCCTGTTGGCGCCGTTCTAAATCGAGCGATAGACGCTCTACCATACGAATTCTATCTGCCCGGAGGTTATCAATATTGCGGACCCGGAACTAAGTTGGCAAAACGTTTAGCAAGAGGAGATCCTGGTATTAATAAATTGGATCAGGCCTGCAAAGAACACGATATAGCATATTCCAAGTTTGCAGATTCAACAAATAGATCGATAGCAGATAGAGTGTTAGCTGAAAAAGCTTGGCAAAGAGTGAAATCAAGTGACGCAAGTATTGCGGAAAAAGCAGCCGCTTGGGCAGTTACTACAGCCATGAAGGGGAAAACAAAATTCGGTGGTGGGAAACGTCGTAGAGGACGACCTGCAAAGAAAAGAGCTCCCAAAAGAGGTGGAAACATTAAGAAGAGACGTCGTAGAACTCGTAAAACAAAGGTGAAGAAAACTTCCGTTTGGTCGATGGTAAAAAACGGAGCAGGCCTATACCTAAGACCGTACCGTGTGTACTAAATAAGAACAATCAATTGATAATTCCAAATAAAGCCTTAACAAATCATCAATTATCAAATTATATAAAATGTTTAAGAATACCATTTTTAGAGGAGTTTTTATGAAAGACGCATTACCAAATAATATATGGAAAAATGAAACTGGAATAGTAAATTTGGATTCCACTCATGGTCCAGGAACTCATTGGGTATGCTATAAGAAACTCGGACAAAACGTTTACTACTTTGACAGTTTCGGCAATCTACCACCGCCGAAAGAACTTCAACATTATTTTCGGAACTCCAGAAATATATTTTACAATTACAAAAGAGAACAACCCAACAATACAGAAATATGCGGACATTTATGTTTGGAGTTTTTAGCGAAAAGTGTCAGTCAACTTTGAGATGTCATCGTATACAGTGTCACTGAGTGGAAATTCATCCACACTGAAAAGCACTCTTTTCCCGGCACTACGTTTATCCAAGGATAGACTGTGGGAAGCTGCACTATTGGATTTTACTACGTACAATTCAATTCCCAACGTCACGGAGGGAAAAAACAATTTACTACATTATTACGAGAGTAAAGACGAAAAAGGAAACTATTCACAATTGAAGGTAATCACTTTATCTACTGGATCGTATGAAATAGACGATATAAACCAAGTATTACAGAAGCAGCTAGGAGAAGAAAATATCAGTATAAAAGGAAATAACAATACTTTAAAAGCGGAAATCACTTCAAAGTATTATATAGATTTCAGTTTGGAACAGTCGATCGCCAGTTTACTCGGGTTTTCAAACAAGAAAAGAAAAGTCTTAGATCCTGGAACCACTCATACAGGCGATACCACAGTGACAATATTGAAGGTGAACAGTATTGATATAACATGCAATATTATACACGGATCGTATAGAGATGGAGTAAACCAACATATTTTGCATACATTTTATCCAACAGTGGCTCCCGGTTTTAAAATAGTTGAGAAACCACAAAACCTAATATACCTGCCATTGAACACCAGTTTCATTTCGGACATCGTACTGAACATATCGGATCAGGACGGTAACAGTGTTGACTTTAGAGGAGAAACCATTACAATACGGTTACACATAAGAGCGGTGTCATAAGTTCAACATGGGATTGACATTTAAACCGCAACAGAAGAGCCGAGACCTCAGTAGCTCTTCAACATTGGACGAGTTAACACCGGACAACATTCGTTTCCTGCAAAAGATCGGACTAAGACTTACCAACGATGGATATCCTGGATATATCTCAAGGACCGACGTTCGACGAAACACTATGGGAGAAGGAATATCACACGCACAACCCTTACACTTCATCAAAATTAAACAATAACGATGAAATAAGGATCCCCATTCAACAACAGGACATTTACACGTTACCGTGTGAAAGTTACTTGTAAATCGAAGGACGGGTATTAAAATTGGATGGAAAGACCGGTTCAACGGTTCCATTTATAAATAACCCGATGGCATATCTTTTTGATGAAATAAGATATGAAATATCAGGAGTGACGGTTGATTCAACAAAAAAGGTCGGTCTAACAACGACACTGAAAGGATTAACATCATTAACACCGCATGAGAAAAATTCAATAGTCACCGCCGGATGGGTTGCTCCCGATAAAGACACTATAACACCGGATTCCAATGGTCATTTTGACTTTCATGTCCCTTTACGTTTGCTTTTGGGATTCGCTGAAGATTACAGACGAATAATAATAAATGTCAAACAAGAATTGGTATTACTCAGATCTTCAACTAACAAGGACTTGATACTTGCAGACCCTGGAACTACGGAAGCCAAACTGGAATGGCAACTACAGTTGGATAAAGTCGTGTGGAGAGTACCGCATGTCAGATTAGCCGATGAACACAGAATCGTATTGTTGAGAAAGTTGAAATCTGACCGTGATATCGTCATGCCGTTTAGAAGTTGGGAATTCCATGAATATCCCACACTACCTCAAACAGAGCGTCAAACATGGACTGTGAAGACGTCCACTTATTTAGAACGGGCACGGTACATAATACTCGGTTTCCAGACTAAACGAAAAGATGTTATAACTTCGCACGCCGGTCAATTTGACCATTGCAAGATAAAAAATTGCAAAGTTTTTCTAAACTCTCAATTCTTTCCTTATGACAATTTAAATGTAATGTTCAGCAAAAAACGTTATTCCATTTTATACGATATGTATGCGAGGTTTCAATCGTCATATTACGGAAAGACAAATACACCGCTATTATCACCGGATCAGTTTTATTCAAAAGCTCCGATAATCGTTATCGATTGTTCAAAACAAAATGAATCCGTAAAGTCGTCAAGTGTGGATATAAAAATTGAAATGGAGTTTGAAGAAGCAGTACCGGATGGAACTTCGGCATACTGTCTGATTTTACATGACAAGATAGTGACGTACACTCCATTAACGGGAATCGTTAAAAATGTGTTGTAAAAAACTGTTTTGAGGTTGATGCGAATGTTATAAAAGGGGGAAAAAAGAATGAAAATCTCATTATATTTCTGACCGTCGTATGGGAAGCATCGTTCGCAAGATGAGCTCGCCTACTGCAAACACTAACGAAGAAGAAACTACGCCTCTCATGGCTGACAATAGTTTGGATATAGAAAAACAAGTTGAACAAGAAATGGATGAGTTCCTCAAGTTTAAACACAAGAAAAAAGAAGAGGAAGTTGAAAAAGGAGTAAAAAGAAGAAAGATCGACGACACCATTTCCACCAATATTTTGGCAGAAGTATTTCTCAGGATCTACTATCCCATCTCTTCGTGTATGACGAAGAGCGTATCCGCCGGAGTTATAAAATCATTGGATTATTCACCAACTGTTATTTTAAATCATGGATCCAAAATGGTGGCCTTCACTGAAATTTCCTGGGAATCGTTTAGGAAACATCTACATCTTTTGGAATGTTATTTGAGTAACAACACATTTGGAAGAAGGACAAAATTAAGTCTGCTGGAATCTAATATCGAAATCGATATAGTGAAACATCGAGGTGGACAAATCGTTCGCTTTCGAGATTTAACCAAGCACGAGATGAAGGTACACCTGACAAAAGATGAATTCTACAGTCTAAGTTGTGCTACCGGTCCTATAACGAGATATCTAAAACAGCTGATATTTTCAAGCGCGATTATAAAAGAGTATTTGACCGATACATTGGATAGACAGCCGTATGTTCCGATTCTATACGGTCCTGTAGATACGTCCATCTTCAATAGAATACCTCACGAAGTTGATATGTGGAGACAGTTGCACAACTATCAAACTAACTTTAATATAGATGAACAAGCCCAAGAGATGAATGAAGAAGACTCGTGCAACAATTAGTAAACTAACAACCTCCAGTATAAAAGGATGTCCACCACGGTTTTACAAACAGTCGTTTACCAACCTTCGTCATGAATAAACGAGTTTCGTTTTCCAACCAATCGGAAGTAATGGAGGTAAGACGAGGTATAATTGAATTTCAAGCGTTCCGCGGTAACGACGGAAGTTTTATTATAAAAGAGTTAGTAGTTTTAGATATGAATACATCTGTAGTTTATCACTATTTATTCCAACCGCCTCTACCGTTCAACAGATTAACCACCAAAGCGAAAGTGACAAACAAATGGTTGATAAAACACTTTCACAACTTGGGATGGGACGAAGGTTTTATACACTACAGTATGATGCCGCACATTATGAATCATTATTGTAAAGAATTTAAAATTATCTACACAAAAGGATTGGAGAAAGCCAGTTGGATACAGGCGTTTACAAACCATGAAGTGTTAAATGTTCAGGTGGACAGGAATTTCCAGTGTCACTTTGCAAACATTTGTATTTCATCGAAGAACTTTAAACATCGGCAATCCCAATGCGCTTTAAAGAACGCTTATCGCTTGAACGCGTATCTCCAACAGAGTGGTGGGGGATGGGGAGGATATAAAAGCGAGGGGACGGGCATGACCCAGCATGAGTATTACTCTAGCCTCCGAGCAGTCAACACCTCTCACGCAGGTTCGCAAGAGTAAGAATATTATCAACAGAAAAGAAGAAGTAAAGATGGCATCGCAAACGTTTTTACAATCACTTGTTGATCAGTTTAACAAACATTCCAAGTCTACCATCCTACCCAACAAGAGATGTTCAGAATTGAAAGAAGAAAAGCACTACATCATCCACACCATCAAGAAGATGGAAACAACTGTCGGAGACGCCATCAACTGTACGCTGAGTGAAGCGCCCTACTCGCCCGGTGATGAACCGAAATTTCAAATCTTTCTTCCCAAACGCTTCGTCCAACTTCTGCAGAACGAAGATCTACGCCTCATCCACCCCGGCGCTCTCTACTTGGCATCCCACGGTCCAAGCGGAAGCAATTCTACAGAGCTCACACTTCACGTCATGCCCACTGCCAACAGTTAATTTGTAATTTCCTATTGTTCTTGTACACCTTTGTAAAGTATTTCTGAATAAATGACAATAAGAAAAAAAAAAAAAATAAATAAAGCAACATATCGGTATGTGTTTGTACACATATCGGTATGTTGCTTTATATAAAAAACAATTTCGGGTGGCCTTGACCTAGTTTCAAAAACTATATAAATGGAGCAATGTCCGTGGGAATTTCCTCAGTCTACGACTACCTTCAGTGCTGTACACATCTCCGTTGCTTGTGCAATCGTCGGTGATAGCAAGATGTCTCTCAAGATCAAGTGTGCATCATACGATACCTCCACTATTACAACTTTTGAACAGCTCGACAATTTCACTAATGAATTGCGAGTTCTTCTTGCCGGTGGTTATCACTTGAACGTCGACACTTATGTCACAAACAAGAGGATGTTTTCCAAACAAAACTTCTGCGATGATGAAGTGTTCTTTCCCACACAGACGGGGACAACATCCACTCCGTCTACTCAAACTAATGTCAAGTTCCACAAATACTACTAAATGTCAAAGCAAAATAACAACAACAACTACAACTCGTCGCTGTGAAATTTCGCTATAAATTGAGTGTTCAACTCAAACAAAATCATCATTTGCTTTCCAACAGTCGCAGCGGTAACAACTACTGGTACCATGTTATACCGAATGATGATTGAATTCAATGGAAAGATCTACGGAAAGGACTATAGAACCGTAGAAGAGATGAGCTCCGATCTCAATGTATTGACTAGAGAAGGGTTCCAACCAAAACTGATCCTGAAGTTTCCAGAGGTGCATCCGCTATCCACTGAAGAACTCATCGCTATGGCTAGAGCAAACAAGCAAGAACACGAACAGAATATTAAGAAAGAACCTGAAGAAGAAGAAAAGGACAAACCTGCATCATAAATATAAAATAACCATCTTACATTTGTAAGATGTTCTTTTTTAAAACTTCATTTGGATGACCTTGAGATTACCCCCACCACTTTTCTTAATCTATAAAACACGCTATCCTACACTATACAACTTCATTTCTCGCCTAGACTTAGAAGCGGCAACATGGAAGAGAAGAAAAACAAGGACGCGCCGCGCTACTGTTGTGAACAGAAATGCACCGATTTAGGGAGGTGGATGGTAGACGGATTAGCCTGTACAAAGTGCGAATTCTTCGGATCCTGTTACTGCAAATGCAAGACAAAGCAAATACCGCCACCGGAATTGCGAACCTTCAAGATTTTTAAATCACGATACTTCCACACTTGCTGTCCCCAGAGGTGTATCAAATTCCATCCGGAAAAACTTGTCAATTGTCGAGAGTGCAATGCATATTATAAGGACGACTTTTGTACATGCATCATAAGTGCGTGCAAGTACAGATCAGATTGGTCTTCTGATCCTGTTGAAGCTTCAGATGTATAGCTGTAGTCACTGACTGCAGCCCTTTTTTAAAACTCCATTTGATTGACCTTGAGATTACCCCCCACCACTTTTTTTACAACATATATTCTACGGATCATTCGATACGCTTCTCATTCTTATTTCATTACTCACACTGACAACAACATGGATGATAAATTCATTTCCTTTCAACATTTAATTACCGACAGAGAAGAGATGGAAGAACTATTCCAAAACTTACTCACACTCATTGATAACTATCCTTTAAGATGGATCAACATCACAGTGCAATACGTCAATCCTACCAAAATATTTTCATCCTCATCATCTTCCTCCGGCACCTCCATGTCTTCATCGTCACAAAGTGCAGAGGAAGAGGAACAGACAAATAATGGTGTTAAAATTGTTGAATTAAACGACGAGGAACAAGAAATGCAGGCTCTGGTTAAATATAAATTTAATATTTAATTTACAAACAAAGTATTACTATTTTCTACATTGTGTTACAGCTAGCGCTTATCTTCGTACGGCTCCCACAACCTATCCCGACGGCGTTTCGCGGCAAACTGCGATGACCGAAGTTCCCTCGTTCCCCACCCAGGCTTCGCCCCACCACTGGCCTCCCCCCACTCTTTTCTTCCCCCACCACGGTACCCCTACCGAGTATAGGCGGCCGCCTCACCGCCGCTCGCCATTTGTTCGCCAACTCCCGAACGATGAGCGGCTTTCCTTTAGCGACAAGTACAAATACATTTACCGTAAAGTCGCAACAAGACTTGCGGGATATTTTTGAAACTTTGAATGACGTAGTCAACGCTCCACACAACACCATCACCATGACTGTGGAGATCTCCTACAATTGTCCACAATGCGAGGAGATGGAGAGCGAGGACATCGAACCTGCAAACAGCACTCCTCCACCTTCCGAGGCTGCAGCGTCCGACACGGCTGACAATGACGTTTAATCGCAAACAACTGTTTTTTTTTTCTTCTTCTTCTTCACCCCCCACCACTCTACAATAAATATGCACTGCGCTCGTCTTCGCTTCTCATTTCATCGCCAACTTTCCGACCGTCAACATTGCTCCCGTTTTCGCCCCACCACGAATTAAAAAAAAAAAAAAAAAAAAAAAAAAAAAAAAAAAAAAAAAAAAAAAAAAAACACGCACACGAAGATGATGGACGACGTTTCGCTCAAATCACGATTGGAAGAGGACAGACTCAGACTGGAGATCAACAGGCTGCAATTGGAAGCGGCAAACCAACAAGGGATGGTCCGCCTGCTGCAACTGTTCAAATGCGTACTGTGCATGTTGTGCGTCTACCTCCTTTTCGCCATCACCTTCGGCGTCTACCACTGCGTCACCAGTGTACGACGCTCCAACGCCTCTCTGCACAACAACAACGACACGATTTTAATTTAAATTCATTAAAATAAATAAATGAAAAAATAAAAAAAAACCCCTCCCTCCGCCCGCCGCTCCCGCTCCGATCCGACCCGTCCCGAATCCCCGCCCCGACTGAGCCCCTGCGGCTCCCACTTTTTTAAAACTCCCTCCGGATGGCCTTGACCCACTTACAAAACACACCCATCACTGTCCACCACAACTGCCGCTTCGAACCGCTTGGCCTTGACCTGCGCCAGAACCGGCAAAACCCCACTACTGGGTTCATATTTGGCATGGACCTTAGCTACAACAATGTTTATTGAAAGAAAAATATATTTCCATTGTGTATTTTCAAAATGGAGGCCATTTTAAATTTTCAAACTCAATTATCTTAAAAACGGCCAACTTTTGAATAATTTTACGAGTGACAAAAAAGTTGACAAAATAAATTATCTAAACAATTAAACCAACCTTTTACAGATCTGAAAACAAATGTCAGAGTTATTGCAATTTTTCTATTAAAATAATCTAAATTTGCTTTAACTTATGGTTAGTGTCAGTGTTAGAATCATTGATTTTCTGCAGAAAAATCACAATAACTATATATGTTATTTATTTTCAGATCTTTACAACCCTGGGCTTATTGTGTCTCTTGTACAATTTTTCTAAAATTTACCGTATTTAAGATATTTGAGTTTAAAAATTTAAATGGCCACCTTTTTGTAAATGCGTTTTTTTTTAATAAACATTGTTGTAGTTAAGCTTCATGCGAAATATGAACCCAATCCATCCATCCGTTACGGAAATAAAAATTATTAAGTATAAAAAACAAAATGGCAGCTAGCAGGTTAACGAATCATTTTAGGAATTAAGTTTGTATGAACTTTTTTGTTTCTTTTGGCTTGTCGAATAACATGGAAAAGTTTCGGACAGTCAAAACTGAACACCCTGTATTCTAAGTTATTAATCAATATTCACAATTTATTTTGTAATCAATCCCAATGTTTTATAAATTAAATGAAACTACATGATAAAACATTATTTAACAACAATCATGATTGATTACAAGAACATTTCTACTTTTCTTTTTCAACATGCAATTTACGCTGTATTTTAAATTTGAACCAAATTACGCTTAATTTATCATAATTTGGCTCCCAAATATAATTTGTTTTGCAATTTCAAAAGGATAAGAGTTTCTTGAGTTAATACTATGATACAAATTTAAAATAAATATTATTTTAAAATGTTTTAAATTAATGTTTAACTCTGTTTAAAGTTGATGATACAAAAAATTTTTGAAAGAAACAAAATAATCATCTTATTGATTACGGCAGTTGTAAATAAAGTAAAATTTTACCGTAACATTTTTATAAATTTCATATATTTTTCACGAAATTATATGATTTTTTATCCTTGAATGTATACTTATTTCGTAGAGAATTTGCGTCTATCCGATTAAGTGTGTACTATAGGGTATGTGTTGTGTCCTGTATGGTTAGAATTTTGAGTCCCTTGAGTACTGAATGTATTCTAAAGTCCGGTTTTAGTAAGGTTTAAAGTTCCTCTAAAACAAATGTAGATATCAAATTAATCAATTTAAGTTTTATGTTTTAATTTTTAGTACGGTTTTGTAGACATAATCTATACAGGGTGGTTGAAAAGTAACTTGCACCACCCCCCCCCCCTTTTAACTTTTTAACTATTTGAGATATTTGAAATCGCTTTGGGGCAGCCTTCTTTGATATGAGGGGCTACAATAATTATGGTTAGTTTTAAAATTTTTAACCTTAGGGGTAGTGGGGGTAAGGGGTAACTCAAAATTTTCAAAAGGGAAGAATGGTCGACTTTGATATCATTTTATTGGTCTTGATGAAACAAAACAATTGACCTAAAGAAAATAAAAATAAGATGGCTTAGGGTAAAAATTTTAAAACTAACCATCATTATTGTAGCCCCTTATAAAGAAGGTTGCCGCAAACTGATTCCAAATATCTTTAATATTTAAAAAGTTAAGTTACTTTTCAACCACCCTATATATGGCTTTAAAAGTAAAAATTCTTTGTTTAAAATTATTTTAAATTTTCTAAAACAAATTGAATTATAACCCTGAATTTTCTTTAACACTTATATTTTATGTACATGGAAATGCCACAAAATAATTTGAAATACACAATATTTTTATGTGTGTAGCTTCTAAAAGAATTTAAAAAAAATCACCCATTATTTAAATAGTATCGAAAAATAAAAGTATTTAGTAATTCATTTATTATCTTTGGCCCTTGGGGAAAAGTCAATTAAGCTCACGGCTTAATTGAAAAGAGGTCAGAGCCAGAAAAGACACAAGTGGTTCACTGTGGGATTCAATTGTAATTACAAAATTACAGCAGTTTATACAATAGCTATTGTGGTTTGTCGTTTTCAAATTGAAATATTTAAGTAAAGCTTACTTTTGTGGAATGACTATAATGGTTCACAAGTTTTATTCTCCTATCATAACTATACGTAATAAATCTATTATTTTTATTATTTCTTCACCCTTACTTAATCGCAAAATGAAGGTAAACCATTTAAGAAGTAAAAAAATCAACAATCACTCAATAGCTTTTTAAGCTATCAAATAAGGAGCTTTATGAAGATTTGTTACAAAAATAATACAAATTAATGCAGTATATTGTATTAGGCCTATACAGCTATAAAGTGTACATAGCCAGCTTCTGCGATAGATTGTACAAAGTGCATGCCGACTTTAATTTACCAAAAGGTTGGCAAGTCTATATTGTGGTTCTACAACCGGGAAGCCAAAACCAATTATGTTCCCAAGCCATTTTTATGTCCACATGTGCGGCAGTAATACCTTAGCTGATTGTTGATTGTTACTACTATGCCTCCTATCCTTACCCTCCTTACGTTCCTACCTTGCAACACATTGGAAACGCCTGTGGCTTGCATTAGGTGATTCAGTCTTACAGAAGGTCAATATCGTTAGGGCTAAAAGTACTACGGCCCTAAAATATCTTTACTTACCTTTACCTGCATAAAATGTGGGATTCTACAAGAATCCATGAATGTATCGTTGGAATTAATTACTAAGAATCTTTGTTTAACGGTATAGTCAATTATATGGATTAAGTTATTGTTCATTATAATCGAGTAAGATAAGTTTAAAATACTTAACTGCCTAACAAACATCCATATTTTTTATTATTTTCAATTTGGTTTCCGTGTATTATTTCAATTAACGTTACACAAGGACCTCGCCTATAAATATCTTTTCTACTTTAGTGCGGTTAATATTGTGTATGGCCAAGTAATAAATACATTGTGTAGTATTATACCTTACAAATTAAAATGAATATGCCTTAATTGGATGCCATAATTTATTAAAATTAAAAATATGTCAGCGAAAATGTTTATTTTGAAGTGTGATTTAATATATGCCTAAACAAATTTATATTTCGATAACAGTTGAAGGTACTGATTTGCATTCAATACACTGTTTCCAAGGGTGCCAAGCACGTATTTGAGGGTTCAAACTAGTTTGATTTTGTTATAACTTACCCCTAACAATGTTAGGTTTGCTCAGCCGTGTGTATGCAATTCATGATTTGTGCTGGCATGAGCGTGCTCAATAATTATTTTATTGTATTTTGAGCTTATTCAAAAGAAATATAATGTACTTTAATAGGGCCTTGTAGTCAAACCCAATTTAGTCTATTCCCTATAAGAGCAAATGTTGAACTGGAAAATAAATTACTCCTTTATTGTCATCAAAAATTTATTATTTATAAATAAGAGGTTTGTAAACTATAGATAAAAGGGTTGGTTATTTGTGATGACAAACTATACATTTTTACAAAATTCTGAGAACGCAATAAACTTAATAATACTTTAAAAATACTTTTTATACTATATTTTCAAAGAATCGATCTTAAAAGTTACTGTAAAGTTAATAGAGATTGAAATAAAATTTATCCTGACCCAATGCGAGAAAAAATAAAGACATTTATGTGGGGATAAGTTCAACATTTCTTTTGTGAGAATTAAATCCAATATCGTTTTTAATCAATATTAAAACGAGGTATTTTATCACACGTTATAATTTTACCACAGGCATATATTCGAATCTTCAATTTCTTGAATTACATTTTGAATTATGCTTAACCGCTATTTTTTTTCGAAATAAATGATTGTATTACCTGATGAGGATGGCATTTATCTGGTTTTCCGCCAATACCCAGAGCACGTGCCAGTATCACACTGCAGGCCTGTACGCCAACCACGCGGAGCTGCTGCCGCAATATCACCCCGATGATCGGTTCGGTAAACGCAGGCAAGTTCCTCCACCGCCACCATTTACAAACTTTTCCAATCTCACCCGGATTAGTATTGCTACAATATTTTCGTCCCTTTATATAAATCATGATCACATCAAAGCATTTGCATTCATTTTGTTTTCTTTATAGAATCATAATGATTTCTTTTTACAAACTGAAGTTCTCCAAACTTTAGTCCAGGAAATTTTTGGACTAAGGGCTTTTAATATCTTCTATTTAATTCCAATTCAATGTAAACAAATTTGAAAAATAATAATTCAATAGAAACAATAACAAATTAATGGCTTTTAATGAAAAAAGTATAGGCCTAGCTATTTTGCTGTGATGGCGTAGGATGCGTTAGGGATAAAATATTTTCACTAAAAATATATAAACTATAATGCTTTGTAGTTAAAATATTCAATAATACTCTTGCGTAGCTATTCAATGAAATAAAATGAAATAAATTGAATATTAATGACTATTGTGGTATAGCCTAACTGTAAAATATATACTTTTAATAGATTTCCTTAAAGAGTTGAAATGTACAACCTGGTATTTTTAACTACGAATACATAATAACTGAAAACCCATGAAGATAAACAATTTAAACTTGCATAACAAAATCCTATAAAGTAATTAACCGGTAAAGCACCTGTTTACGTTTGAACGCTTGCAACTCCGGGTCATTGTGAAATGTTAACATTTTCTCGAATGGATCCAGACTCTGAAAGGTCTTTCACACTTGTTTACTGCTGTTGAAACTGTCAGCACAGATAAACTGAATTCCTCTTTATATGTTAATGCATAAAAGGTACTTTACCACATAATACTCTTTATTTTACGTGCATTTATTACATTTATACATTACAAATCTCTTAAAAAAACTGTTTAAAACTCTAAATTTATTTTTTTTTAATTATATTTTTTATTAAAATCTATACTTTACTGTCAGAAGAACTCATTTGTTGTTCGTGTTGCTTTGATAACAGTACTTCGCTGAGTTAAATCATAAGCAAATTCATGTTCTCAAAAAGGTTTTAATTTGAGTGTATAAGTATTGACTTGTTATTCATAACAAATGCAACTTTAGTCATTTTAGGCATTAAAGGCATTTATTAAAATTGGTTCCATAAATATTGTAGATGGGTGATGCATGCAATTATGACAACGGTTTTGATGTTAATTATACAAAATGAAGGAAGAATAATGATGTTGTTATGAAGTATTATGGAATATTATTTGAGTTTTTCAGACTATAGTAGCAGTTAAAAGCGAGTGAGATAAAAAAAACAATATTGCGAAATTGTATGTATAGTAAGAAAATATTTTGGAAAGTTTTTCAAGAAAATTCTATTGAAAAAAATTAATGGAAAAATCTTCAATAGGGAAACATGCTCCAGAAAGTGGACTCTGCTCTTCCCAAATTATATTAATTGAAGAAGTCAGTAATAGTCAATACTTAGACTCCCAGGAAACATTATAATTAATAATCGTAAATTCAGACTGGTTAACAACAATTCTGGACCCATTAAAAACTCACCATATAAATTTTTTTATATATATTTACAAATTTAAGTTTAAATAATTAATCGAATAATGTATTATAGTATACAGTTTAATAGTTTTTATACTACAATATTATAAATTATTATATGTAACTTTTAGTTACATATTTTGGAGACATTTTATATTTAAAACAAAAAAATTCTAGTAATGGTCTTATACTGCAGTCTTTGGATGTGGAAATGCGGAAATAATACTCACCTCAATAAAATATAATAATTTGGAAAAATGAGATAATAATATGAATTTTACATAGGCCTAGTTTTTATTTCTTTAAAACTGAATTTTAACGGTACTAGTTGTTGAGTATTATTTCTTACAAAAAGATTGTGATACAAACCTAGACAAAACATCAGCCAAGTATGTTAAAGCAATATTAATAAAATCCGCATGGTAAAAAATATTTACCAAATATTCTAAAATATTTTTTTATAAAAAACAATATTATTCATAATTAGAGGCATTCTAAGAGTAATTCTTTGTGGTGGTTCACTTTTGACATATTTTCTACCTAGTTTTAAAGCTTTACTGTGGGAGTTGAGGCTAAGAACTCAACCTCCAGAAAATTTATTTCGTTTGTTGTTCGGGGGTAGGATGACGGTGGATGTAGGAGATTGTAAGCTTGGCGTTTTATAGTCTTTTATAGTCTGTTAATATTATACACCCATGTTATTTTTGAATGTATAATACAGGAATCAATATTTCTAATTCGATGAAAAGATTTATAATAAAATATTAAATGGAAGTTTAATCCATAGTCAAAACTACAGTTAGCTAAACCGTCTTAAAATTTAATGTTCACTTTCTTAAAAATTTAACTGTACATTTGGTCTACGATAACATCACACATAATTTGTCACATTTTTCAATATGAGTTTTATCTAAATTGTTACGAAGAGGATTTTTAAAATTGGTACAAGTATATACATACATGCAAGGTGTGGTTAGCTTTTTATTTAATAAATAAAATTGTAGTTTAAGAAGATAATATTGTAAAACTAAATAATTTATTTCTGATGAAAACCCATTTACCATGCCATTTATAATGCTACAACATTTAAATCGCATCACTAACTACTTTATAAACATAGCTCTTGACGTGAACTCTATAAAAAAAATACCACTCCATCATTGAACTTAACACTGATATTTTATGTAGTACCTATTTTGAATATCAAGCAAATAATATCATCATATTAAATAAAATGCACAGACAAAGAGGAAAAGAAACAAATGGAGAGGCCGTGTATTGCCTGAGCACCGTCTGTCCACACTGGTTAGACAACAAGTTCTTAAGTTCCTTTCCCAAGATCTGTTTCTTTTTCAACAACTTTTAACAAGACCCGATTTTCTCTATAGAGATTGTACTAATAGGACAGCTGTTAAAACCAAACCTTATTGAGAAGTGAACTTTTAACAAGAGTACTAACCATGGTCCATTAATATAATATTAATATAATATATCCATTAATGTTATATTATGAAATATTAATACGTCATAATAGTTTTTGTTAATATTTAATTAACAAAATCTATTTTTTATGTCCATGTAAAATAGCAAACAGTTAGCTGAACTATTTTCCAAGTAAAATAGTGTAATTAACATTTCTTCTATGATCGGTTTTAATAACTGATTTAGAAGTTGGTAATGTAGTTAATATTAATTAATATTTATGCTACAACTAGTATGTGATATAAAATTCGGTTGTTTTTACGACATAATCTGTGTACTACCGAGAGCATATGCTTAATGCATATGCTTAGAGCATAATGCAACCTGTACTTAGTATTTTGATGATTAATTAACTTGTTTATTTATATTCCTTATGGCAGAATTCGCGAGAAAGTTTTTTTTTTATATCACTGCAATGAACTATATTACTAAACGACTCGCGCATCAATTATTAAAATTTACGTATTAAAAAAAAAAAAACTTAAAATATTTTTAACCTAATTTTGAGGTAATGTTCAGGTAGAACGTTTATTTATTAGTAATATTTAGTCATTAAATTAAATGCCTATAAAATAAAACTTTGGCATTGTTGGCCGGCACAAAACAATTTAATGTTCATAATAGTCCGCTTGGCAATGACAGGTAATATCAGAAGGTGATAGGTGTAATAGTTGTGATCAATGCCATCGCAATTATTATCTTATCATTCAAATCAGGATTGGTTTGTGTGGTAGGCTTAAATCGAATTCAGTGGCCGGTTTGATTGGATATTAACAATTTAATATTACTCTGTAATAACTAGTTGGATTTAATACTAAAATTTTCTGCTTGTCAATTGTCCAAAATAAATAAAATAATGTAATTGAATTCAAAATATTTCATAACTGTTCGCTTTACAAAGCTCATTTAACCTTTTGGAAAATTGTAACGAGGTCGTTTCCAGTAAAATTCTCTAAAAAGAGATAATATTAAATGAACATGAATGATTTTGTCTTTAAACATAATTTTATGAGTCCTTTTAACTTAATAAAAGTTTACACTAGCATCTGTGATCTTAAAATTGTCAGTCTTTGTCTTTAGACGCAAATTTCGCATCTCTAAAAGACTGATTTGCAATATCTGCCCTTGTTGTGTCCAGATTCTTTTTAAATAATAATAAATATGTTTGTCGTACTTAAAACATAAAAAAAACTATTCATATTATTGTTGTGTTTTGTGTGGATTGCACTTAATCATAACTGTTAGTATCTTAGCTTAATCATTTATCCAACTAAATAACATGATTGATCCAGGCTGAGTTAATAAAATAAAGAAAGAAAATATATAATCTACTTTTTACCAGCTGTTAAAAATAATGTTTTCATTTTAGTTTATCCGTTTAGAGTAAACTGATACAACGCCAAGATTGATATGACAAGTCCTTGTAATCCGACCCCTAATGATCCTTGTCTCGGTTTCCAAACATGCTGGTTCAATATGTCAGACCTAAGTTTTACATCCAATAAGAACATTTATTGGCATTTATTGTGAGAAATCAATATTAACAGAACAATCACAAATCACTTACCAATGCAATTTACGTACTATCACTCAAATGGCAACTTTAGTGATTTAGAATAAATTGATCATGGTTTATAATAAAATACCACATCTCTTATACCCTAAATACATATGAATTCCGTTAGGCTAAGTACAGATGAAAATTGTTGTAAAATACTTTTACAAAAATTCTTGCAAAATATTCAATTTTTTATGAAATAATATATAGGATACATAAATACTCATATTGACAAAAGTTAGTTGGTGAATATGAATTTGTTTCTTTATCACTTTATTTTAACAGCACTTAAGGAGTAAAGGTTATCTGTGATCCTTCAAAGGTACTTTGGGTTGATAAACTAAACGAAACAAAAAATTTTAGAAAGTCTTTAAGCATGTTTCAAAGCTTTACGCTTATAAAAATAGATAAAGTGTTATGTAATAAAAACTATAAAAACATATAACAAAATTGTTTCTACGTGTATTTAAATGTAAGGACATTAATAGTAATAATTTGAATTGTTAATTATTCATCTTGAATTTAAAAGTTATAAAATTGTCATTTAAAAATTAATAAGCCACAGAATATTTGTATTTGTATATTTGTATTGGAAATCTACAGCCAATGACGACCCCGCAGTTTGTGATTATTTCAATGAAACTTCTTACGCTCCCATATCTGGGAAATATCCGATTTACGTCCTAGAGGCCTTCAAAGATTCCATGTTATCCTTATGGAGATTTTTTAATTGAACAAAAATCAGCTGATACTGTAGATATAAACCAATGTGTTTCATCTTTAACCTGTAATTTAGGAAAATTATATCAAAGTGCAGCACCTTGTGCGTGGCGAGTGAGCGAAGTGTACGAGCGCATCTTAAAAAGGAATAGGGCGGGTGAGCAGAGCGAACGTGTTTTGTGTGAGGAAAAAAGTAACAATTTTACCGAGCTTTAGCTCGGGCCACCTGATACTTATACTGTACTTAAAAACAAGCACTGTTTTTGACAAGCAAAAACTTTTTTCGCTCCAAGGATTTTTTATTTTTTGATTGACTATGTGGATTTTGGACACCAGGAGTCGATTGGAGCTGGTCCCATATCTGGGGAAAATCCGGTTTTCGTCCTAGAGGCCTTCAAAGATCCCATGTTATCCTTACGGAGATTTTTTAATTGAACAAAAATCAGCTGATAACTGTGATAACTGTAGCTGATAACTGTAGACTTTAACCTTTGGTTTACGAAAATTATACCATAGTGCAGCACGCTTCGGCCTGGTAAGAGAGCGAAGCGAACGAGCTCGCTTAAGAAGAAAGGTGGCGAATGAGCGGGGTGAACGAGATTTGTGTGAGAAACGAAGGTAATAATTTTACCGAGCATAAGTTCGGTCTCCATGGTACTTAAAGTAAAATCGATACAAATAACAAAACAAAAAATACAAAACGTATTTAATATAATGCGTGTTTAGGACTGCGCAGATAAAAACAATTTTATTATTTTAAATTGAAATCGCTAATGCATAGTATGTATTTTTTTTTTTCAACCGGCACAAACATTGATTGCTGCTTCCGTAGATCGCTATTCAATATAAATAGTATTAACATCCTTAAACAGCTTTAATAAATAATTAAAGATTTTTTAATGTTTTCAAACTTACACTAGAAAGGTTACTTCTTCTAAGGAAGGATTTATCTAATTATATTTGGACAGGTAAATCCAACTGCCCTGAGAATAATTAAATTTCCTTTGTCACCAAGCGTTTTATCAAGGAAACCCCTTTTATATAACAATTTATAAATAGAATACATGCTACCCAAAGAATTGGTTACATTTTATCGGTCCTGGTTTTCCAAACAATTAGACCTTTTGTGTAAGTTTAAAAATGTTATATTTGTGATGCTATGCTTGTCTTTAGACGCTTTTATTTCTGTGGAGTATAGTATAAAATCTACATAAATTATTAAACTAAAAACTATATGAAAAGTTTGTTCATTTCTTTTGATTTTTTTATTATTATAAAAACTGTTTCCCAACAATGTAACAAAAAGACAATTTCAGATATTTTGGAATGTACATTTAGACTAAATAAATTAACTAAGGAAAATTAATCAGTTTTTTATGTATATAATTATAATCAAAAAGAAAAGACAGAAACATACCATAGCGGAAAAAAAACTGCTATGAGATTTCATATACTGCGATAAAATATATAATACAAAAAGTAGGCCTACTACAATGATTATAACTTATAAATAGCAACTTATAACTATTCGTTACCAAAATAGCAAAACATAAGAACAATATTAAAAATTACGATCAACCTTAATTTTAGACTAATTTCGACTTTTTCTGGTATGGGGTTGGAGCTGTTTCCAAACTTATTTTGGGCCGAAACACTCTTAAATGCAAAATTTAAAGCAAAATCTACCCGCTGGATCTGGAGATTGAGGAACACACATCCCTTCAGACACTCCTCGTATAGGATTAACTGTTGTAAAATAATTAATTCTATTTATATGACAAACAAATTGCTTTATTCAAACTACCAAGTAACTATAATACATATAGTTGTTAAACTCCAAAACATAAACAATAACAGTAAACATTAACCATGTGATTAATATATAACATGTGATTATTATCTAGACCACAGGACATCTCCCCCTTTAAATTTCTTCTATCAATCTTCTAACACTAGCTACATCATTAGGTGTTGGGAACTTAATTATGGCCTCTATGTGTTTCGGATCCGCTTGAATTACACCTGATGATATAATGTGACCTAAAAAGGAAACTCTTGTTTTCCCTATTTCACACTTGTCATTCAAAGTTACTCCTTCTTCTTGTAAAACTTTTAAAACTTTATGAAGTCTGATATCATGTTCAGTTTTGCTGTCACCTGTTATTAGAATATCATCCATGTAACATAAAACTCCCGGTATGTCTCCTAGGATCTTTTTCATGCGGTTGCAAAACATCTCAGGGGCAGTAAAAATCCCAAAAGGTAGTCTTTTAAAGCAATATCTACCGAAAGGAGTTATAAACGTTGTAAGTTTTGCAGAACTATTGTCTAACTATTGCCAAAAACCTGAGTTAGCATCTAGTTTGGAATAAAAATTAGAATTTCCTAAACTTCCTAATAGATCTTCTACAGTATGAAAAATCATGGGTTCTCTTTGTAAGAAAATGTTTAAAGCTGAGGGGTCAATGCATATTCTTACACTACCATTAGGTTTAGGACGTACCACCATTGGATGACACCATTCAGTGGGTCCATGGACTTCTTCAATGATATTTGCTTCCACCATTCGTTGAAGTTCTTTTTTCACCTTTTCTTGGAGGGGTATGGGAACATTTCTCGGTGTTTTCAAAGCCATTGGAACCGCGTTTGGTTTAAGTTTCAATTGAGCATAACTTTTCATTTTTCCAATACCATCAAACAATCTTAGATATTTTATCTTGATTTCTTGAAGACCTTTATTGTCAGTTTCACCCCTCTTAGTACTCTGTTTATTTTTACCTTCATTTTCTATTCCCCTGATTACCCTTAGAAATCCTAATGCTGCAATAGCTGGTTTTCCTAACAGCGCTTCTTCTTGCTCGTCTATCACATATATAGTTTGAACTGTCACTTTGTTCTTGTATTTAATCGACCCTTCGAACTTCCCTAAAATTGTTAAGAACTTCACACCAGGGGTTTTTAAAGCCACGTTAGATTTAGTTAAAAGTTTGTCTTTTGCCATTTTGGGGGGTACTATCGTTACGTCTGCCCCGCTGTCAATCTTAAAATGTTCCAGTTTTCCATCGAGCTTCAAATCAATTTCAAAGTCGTTAGCACAGTGTCTCCTTGTAGCTTCCTTTATTTTTTTAACTTCTGTTCTATTAATGTAATACTCTTCACTTTCATCTGTCACTTCCATTTGGTTAAGTTTCCGGTTTCTATTTTGATTCTTGGCTAATCATTTTCTGCACATGCGACTAAAATGACCCCTAAAACCACAGTAGTGACACTCTTCATTGGTCGCTGGACACTCATCTTTGGGGTGTTTTGTTCTCCCACAGTTTGTCGAGATATTAATATTTTCCTTGTCTCTTATTCTGACGTCTTCTGATTTGCTGTTTCTGTTCAAATAAGAGTTATTTGTGGCCCTAGCCTTACCTTGTTGTGTATTATCTTTTATACGATTAACATCTTCTGAACAAAGCTCTTTCTCAGGTAGCTTATTAGCCATGCTGGTTTGTTGTCTCTTTATCATTTCACTTTGTTTCAAGCTATTTATGATTTCTTGTAGCTTTAGGTCTAGCAACATTTGCAATTGTTCTGATAGCACTTTATCTTTTATCCCAACAATGAGTTTATCCCTAATAAGACTTTCTCTTAAATCTTTAAAATCACATGTCGAAGCAAGTGTATGCACGTCTGTTATGAAGCTAGACACAGTTTCATTGTCTCTTTGAACTCTCATATTGAATTTTGCTCTTTCATAAATGATATTCACTTTTGGACTGAAGTAACTAGTACGTTTCTTTACTGTCTTATCATAGTCTTTTTCGTCTTCATCAGTTATACCTGCAGCTAATAATACATTTTCACTATCTTTGCCCATCGATATGATAAGAAAGTTTACTTGTTTTTTTCCTTCTACTTGATCTAAATTTGTCGCGATTCTGTATCTATCAAACCTTTTAATCCAGTGGGACCATTCTTCTGGTTTGAATGAGAATGGTTCTATGAATCCCAATCTTGCTGAATGTTGTGCCGGTTTCCCTTTTTTGTCTGGGTCTGTTTCTTCTGAATCTGACATTGATACAGTATGAATTATCTAACAAATATAAATATCTAATAGTTCTTGTCCGCTGCCACCATGTTGTAAAATAATTAATTCTATTTATATGACAAACAAATTGCTTTATTCAAACTACCAAGTAACTATAATACATATAGTTGTTAAACTCCAAAACATAAACAATAACAGTAAACATTAACCATGTGATTAATATATAACATGTGATTATAATCTAGACCACAGGACATTAACTTATAAAAACATTTCATAGTAGCCCCATTAAAAATACAAATAACCACAAAAAATATAATTAAAAACTGTTAAAAGCCAATAATATAAATTGCAAAAACAGTTATAAAAATAATATTATTTCAATTATTTCAAATATACCCCAAATCTCATATCAATTATAAGACGCCTTGGAGTTAACTTGGTCGTAGTAGTGAGATCATAAGTGTACAGATCACTACTGATCATAAATGTGCATTGAGACATTTCACTGGTTCTATCAATGTGTAGTGGATGGAATCAAAACTAACCATCCAATAAATCTATACAATAAATAAAGTGCCCATTAATGCTAGAACCAGTTACCAAAACCCGACGGGACTTAAACTACCAAGCTGTTAAATTGTATGGCCCCGCTCTGCTTGAAACATAACTGCCTTTTGTCACCTATGAGATTTCCTCACTATAAAATCGCTACGCTTTTGACTTTTAGTTGATATATTGTGCACAGTATTGCACAGTCATTGATCTCTTGCTGTTCAGCAAGTAATTCAATTCATGCAAAATAAAGAACTTAGATTTTATTTAACCGTTTTTTAAAGTATTGAAAACTCAGTTCTTATTGCTTGGTACTACGTGTACCGAGCATTGTTCGTTGGTTTTAAATCACTTTTGTTATGGTATCAAGGAAATAAAGATGTTAAATTAACACCCACAACCAACAATACCTCTTCACAGTTAACAACTGATTAAAAAGACTGCTTAAAAGTAATGTACCTTCAATTTGATTACTTAAGTTGTTATTTCATTTCCGAAGTTAAGACCAATTTCAAAATTGATTTTTAAAGGTTTTTCATTTTTGGGCCAAATCACTCTTCAATGCAAAGTTCAAACGAAATCCAACCCGATAGATTTCGAGTTCGTGGAACTCACTTCAGACTCTCCACGTATTATAATATAGAGATCAGGTCAGTTGAATCATAAATGTACTTAACTTATTATCTGTTTATGTTTAATAGCTTATATTGATGTGAACTATCTACAGAAGCTAACAATTCAAAATCATAAGGTGTTCCGCTATTTCATATTTACAATGTATTATAAGAAATTTCATATATTATAACGTGAATGAATGTAATATCAAAATCTAGCATTAACAAAGTGGTCTGTCTTTATCATTTGCCTTTTTTTATTTTGATCAGTACGACTTTGTGTGAAGAAAATACCCCCCGTCGCAGCAGACCTGCGTACTCAGCGAATTTCCAAATTATTATTATTAATTGTGACCAGCTAAACTTGTAAACAAAATTTCATCACGTGCTCATAAATAGGGAAATAAATGTCTATTCTCCTTAAGATATAGGGAAAGAGTATGCAGGTATGCTGCCATGGGGGACACTAAAAGTAGGTTTTTAGCATAGAAAAAATGTATTTCGACCATATAAAGCCATATAGTAAGTTTCATCAATATCTGTAAATAAATAAAAGAGTTTGCCTATTCTCCATATGATTAACATGGGAAAAGAGTATGCAGGTTTGCTGCCATGATAAGTACAAAAACCAAGATTTTTTACCTTAAATGGATGAATTTCAACCAAATGAAGCTAAATACTAAGTTTCATCCAAAAATATTGGTTAATAAGTGAAATATTAACACATCCTTATTCTCCATAAGATTAAGATTGGAGCCCCAAAAGACAATGTACTGTCTTTAGACTTTGTAATATCTCGGTAACCAATGGAGATAGAGCCAAGCTTCAAAATACTAAATTGTGTGTTTTTTTGAGCTAAATCCAATGGTCAAAATAAAAATTTAAAATTTTAAAAATGTACATATGAAAAATGCAAAAAACTCATTTTTGGGGTACAAAACCCCCCAAAACTACCCCTTCCGGTAGGTCGATATGTCTGGTTTTCGAACTCATCCGAATAAACGTAGGATTACACATCTCTACCAAATTTGGTGTCGATCGGACCATTTTTACGAGAGTTATCGTGTCTAGGGACACATACATATATATATATATATATATATATATATATATATATATATATATATATATATATATAAATTTTAATGACTATTATTTTTGGTCTCTGGGCACCTCAAAACGAAAAAGTAACATGGTCCCGGGCTTAGGTCTTTCCATGAGACCTACGGTAATATCTTATTCCCTATGGGAAATTCGCTAAAAGCATTTCTTGGTTATCGTGCCATAGAAATGAACAGAATCTTTACCTTGCACTTTTCAAGGTGATGATAAGGTGCGAATTTGCGGACTAATAACAGGACGGAAAATTTTTTTATAAAATTTTGTGTAAAATTTTGTTTTGTTATCTATTATTTGGTATACAATACTTTATAAGAAGTTACGAATTAACCAATTATCGACTAAGCTACGCCGTCACTCACAGTAGCCTACTCTTTATTTATCGCTGCAATAAATTCAAAGCCGTGTTTTGCCTTGTACGCTATTGTTCACAGCTGGCATCAAATTTAAATGAGAAAGCGACGCAGAATGTCTGTGTAAATGTTTGGGAGTGAGAGCGTGCTTAGTCTGTTGTTTATTTGATCGTCCAGAATAAATACTGATTCGGCAATATTTCACTCACTAAAAGATAATTGCCTTTATAAGTTAAGCTTCTTTTGGATTTTTAAATATAGAAAAGAAAGCCTGAATATAAAACTGTAGACTTTGAATAGCAAAATAAAATAATTTTAATACTTAGCTGAAAAAAATAATTATTAAATATTAAAAAGTAATTGTAAGATAACTGTTTCTTGACAATACTAAACACATTAGTAGAGGGAAAAAGCCACTTCTAAACCGGAAGTGGCGTCAGCTGCCAGGGCAGCTGCAGGGGGCAGCTGGTGCCAGCTGCCATGTCATATAGCTTCCGGTGGGGGGCAGAGGGTATATATCAGATGCTGTCGCCATATGCCATGCCATATAGCTTCCGGCTGGGCAGATGGTGAAATAATCAATGATGGGTGGAGATGGCGAGAGCACAGGCCCTCGGTAATTGGCCCATAAATTAACCAGGTGCAGCTGGCGAGGGTAAGGTGACGGGGAAGGTTGGAGGGGTTAGAATTTAAGAATAAAATTTATCATAGGCGAGGGTAGGATTCGAACCCGGCCCGCTAGCGTGTAAGGCCGGCGCTCTACCATTTAGCTACCGAGGTACTTAGTGAAAAGTAGTGTAAATGTGTCTGATAATATTGTGCCTGTGGTTCGCTTCTTGTCCACCAGAGAGCAGCACGTACTACGACTGCGGCAAGTTTCAAATTCCGCCACCAGAGTTCAGCATGTACTAGGGCTGCAGCTAATTCACTATTTCTCCAACAGATAGCAGCACGTGTTATGGCTGCACCCAGTTTACCCCAAAATATCCCCACAAATTACCCAAATTACCCTGGAATTCCCCAAAATACCCTGCAATTTCCCAAATTTCCTCGCAGTCTTACCAACTTATGTCATTCACTATAAAACAAGAACATATGAAATGCTGGGGTATATACTATAAAAAGTGGATAAAACCAAAAACTGTTGGCAATACAGTATATAAAATCAACCAACTTACGTCATTCACTATAAAACAAGATCACCTGGATCGCCCGGAACAAGAACATATAAAATGCTGGGGGCTATACTATAAAAAGTGAATAAAACCCAAAGATGGCTGCAGGCTGCAATACAGTATATAAAATCAACCAACTTATGTCATTCGCTAATCAACAGTTATACTATATGAAATGTACCTGTGGCTAGTTCTCAGCGTCAATGGCTATAACGTCAAATGTACATAATCAACGGTTATACTATATAAAATGAAAACTCTACTATATTATTTAATATACACCAATGACTATAATGTTAAATCTAGTTATACTATATGAAATGTGCCCAAGGCTATACTATATATTATGCATTGATGACTTTACGTTAAATATGCGCGATCAATGCTTATACTATATGAAATGCATTCGCCGCTATACTATACAAAATATCAATGAATATAATGTTAAATAAACATGATCAACGCTTATAATATGAAATGTACCTGTGACTAGTTCTCTGCATCAATGGCTATAATGTAAAATGTATATAATCAAAGGTTACACTGTATAAAATGAAAATGCTACTTTACTATATAATATACATCAATGACTATAATGTTAAATATTTCTAATCTAGTTATACTATATGAAATGTGTCCAAGGCTGTACTATAAAAAGTGAATAAAACCCAAAAATGTTGGCTATACAGTACACAAAATCAATGGCTAGAAGCTGTTAAGCAACCAACAACGTTATCATACTATATACGACGCATACAGTACTATATAAAGTGAATAACATGCAAACTTCAGCTTAAAAAACATAAAAATGGCTAATATCTCGAAAACGGTGCGTCCTAGAGGTCCGGGGACCCAAAAAACTACCTACTACGTAATAGAGGTACCCCCCCCCCCAGGGGGTGGATACCCATAATTAAAAAATTAACCAAAATGTTGCTGATTGCATCTAAAAAATGAAGGGACAATGAAGGGGCAAAATTTTGATATTCCATATCTTAGGAACGGCTCTATGTATTAACTTCATAGTTGGTATGTGTGTACACTTACTTGCTGTCTACAAATGCATGGCAAAAGGTATCCAAAAAATGAAGGCGCAAAAAAGTTTTTATTTTATATCTTTTGAATGGCAATATGTATTTATTTCAAACTTGGTATGTGTATACATGTAATGTTAACATGTAATAAAATGCTAAAAATAACTTTCCAGATCTAAGGTCAAACAGTCAAAAATAAAAAAATCCTAAAATTAACATTATTATTGTCCTTCGCTAGCGTAGAGCTTTACCTTTGAGTCACTAGGCATTTGAAATTATTAGTATGTGTGTACACTTATTTGGTGTCTACAAATGCATGGCACGAGGTATCCAAAAAATGAAGGCGCAAAACAGTTTTATTTTATATCTTTTAAATAGCATTATGGATTAACTTCTTACTTGGTATGTAGGTTGGTATAAGTAAACATTAATTGTTTACCATTGCGTGGTGGGGTGCATCCAAAAAAAATGAAGGGGCAAAACTCAAATATTGTATATCTCAGGATTGGCTAGACCAATTAACTTCTTACTTGGTATTTAGGTTGGTATGAGTAAACATTAAATGTTTACCATTGCGTGGCGAAGTGCATCCAAAAAATGAAGGGGCAAAACTTAAATATTGTATATCTCAGGATTGGGTGGACCGATTAACTTCTTACTTGGTATGTAGGTTGGTATAAGTTAACATTAAATGTTAACCATTGCGTGGCGGGGTGCATTCAAAAAATGAAAGGGCAAAACTTAAATACTGTATATCTCAGGAGTGGCTGGACCGATTAACTTCTTACTTCGTATATAGGTAGGTATGGGTAAACATTAAATGTTTACCATTGCGTGGCGGGGTGCATCCAAAAAATGAAGGGGAAAAACTTAAATATTGTATATCTTAGGAGTGGCTGGTCCGATTAAATTCTTACTTGGTATGTAGGTTAGTATGAGTAAACATTAAATGTTTATAATTGCGTGGCAGGGTGCATCCAAAAAATGAAGGGGTAATACTGTAATATTTTATATCTCAGGATTGGCTGGACCAATAAAATTCTTACTTGGCATGTAGGTGTATATGAGTAAACATTAAATGTTTACCATTGCGTGGCGTTATGCATCCAAAAAATGAAGGGGCAAAACCGAAATATTGTATATCTCAGGAGTGGCTGGACTGATTAACTTCTTACTTGGTATGTAGGTTGGTATGAGTAAACATTAAATGTTAACCATTGCGTGGCGGGGTGCATTCAAAAAATGAAAGGGCAAAACTTAAATACTGTATATCTCAGGAGTGGCTGGACCGATTAACTTCTTACTTCGTATATAGGTAGGTATGGGTAAACATTAAATGTTTACCATTGCGTGGCGGGGTGCATCCAAAAAATGAAGGGGAAAAACTTAAATATTGTATATCATAGGAGTGGCTGGTCCGATTAAATTCTTACTTGGTATGTAGGTTAGTATGAGTAAACATTAAATGTTTATAATTGCGTGGCAGGGTGCATCCAAAAAATGAAGGGGTAAAACTGTAATATTTTATATCTCAGGATTGGCTGGACCGATAAATTTGTTAATTGGTATGTAGGTGTGTATAAATAAACATTAATGGTTTAGAATTGCATGGCGGGGTGCATTAAAAAAATGAAGGGGCAAAATTTAAATATTGTATATCTCAGGAGTAGCTGGACCGATTAACTTCTTACTTGGTATGTAGGTGTATATGAGTAAACATTAAATGTTTACCATTGCGTGGCGGGATGCATCCAAAAAATGAAGGGGCAAAACCGAAATATTGTATATCTCAGGAGTGGCTGGACCGATTAACTTCTTACTTGGTATGTAGGTTGGTATGAGTAAACATTAAATGTTTATAATTGCGTGACGGGGTGCATCCAAAAAATGAAGGGGCAAAACTTAAATATTGTATATTTCAGGATTGGCTGGACCGATAAATTTCTTACTTGGAATGTAGATTGGTATGAGTAAACATTAATTTTTGACATTGCATGGCGGGGTGCATCCAAAAAATGAAAGGGCAAAACTGAAATATTGTATATCTCAGGAGTGGCTAGACCGATTAACTTCTTACTTGGTATATAGGTTGCTATGAGTAAACATTAATTGTTTACCATTGCGTGGCAGGGTGCATCCAAAAAATGAAGGGGCAAAAGCGAAATATTGTATATCTCCGGAGTGGCAAGACCGATTAACTTCTTACTTGGTATGTAGGTTGGTATGAATAAATATTAAATGTTTATAATTGCGTGGTGGGTTGCATCCAAAAAATGAAGGGGCAAAACTAAAATATTGTATATCTCAGGAGTGGCTGTTCCGATTAAATTCTTACTTGGTATGTAGGTGTATATGAGTAAACATTAATTGTTTACCATTGCGTGGCAGGGTGCATCCAAAAAATGAAGGGGTAAAACTGTAATATTTTATATCTCAGGATTGGCTGGACCGATAAATTTGTTAATTGGTATGTAGGTGTGTATAAATAAACATTAATGGTTTAGAATTGCATGGCGGGGTGCATTAAAAAAATGAAGGGGCAAAATTTAAATATTGTATATCTCAGGAGTAGCTGGACCGATTAACTTCTTACTTGGTATGTAGGTGTATATGAGTAAACATTAAATGTTTACCATTGCGTGGCGGGATGCATCCAAAAAATGAAGGGGCAAAACCGAAATATTGTATATCTCAGGAGTGGCTGGACCGATTAACTTCTTACTTGGTATGTAGGTTGGTATGAGTAAACATTAAATGTTTATAATTGCGTGACGGGGTGCATCCAAAAAAGAAGGGGCAAAACTTAAATATTGTATATTTCAGGATTGGCTGGACCGATAAATTTCTTACTTGGAATGTAGATTGGTATGAGTAAACATTAATTTTTGACATTGCATGGCGGGGTGCATCCAAAAAATGAAGGGGCAAAACTGAAATATTGTATATCTCAGGAGTGGCTAGACCGATTAACTTCTTACTTGGTATATAGGTTGCTATGAGTAAACATTAATTGTTTACCATTGCGTGGCAGGATGCATCCAAAAAATGAAGGATCCAAACCGAAATATTTTATATCTCCGGAGTGGTAAGACCGATTAACTTCTTACTTGTCATGTAGGTTAGTATGAATAAATATTAAATGATTATAATTGCTTGGCGGGTCGCATCCACAAAATGAAGGGGCAAAACTTAAATATTGTATATCTCAGGAGTGGCTAGACCGATTAACTTCTTACTTAGTATGTAGGTGTATATGAGTAAACATTAATTGTTTACCATTGCGTGGCAGGGTGCATCCAAAAAATGAAGGGGTAATACTGTAATATTTTATATCTCAGGATTGGCTGGACCAATAAAATTCTTACTTGGCATGTAGGTGTATATGAGTAAACATTAAATGTTTACCATTGCGTGGCGTTATGCATCCAAAAAATGAAGGGGCAAAACCGAAATATTGTATATCTCAGGAGTGGCTGGACTGATTAACTTCTTACTTGGTATGTAGGTTGGTATGAGTAAACATTAAATGTTTATAATTGCGTGGCGGGGTGCATCCAAAAAATGAAGGGGCAAAACTTAAATACTGTATATCTCAGGATTGGCTGGACCGATAAACTTCTTACTTGGAATGTAGGTTGGTACGAGTAAACATTAATTTTTGACATTGCATGGCGGGGTGCATCCAAAAAATGAAGGGGCAAAACTGAAATATTGTATATCTCAGGAGTGGCTGGACCGATTAACTTCTTACTTGGTATATAGGTTGCTATGAGTAAACATTAATTGTTTACCATTGCGTGGCAGGGTGCATCCAAAAAATGAAGGGGCAAAACCGAAATATTGTATATCTCCGGAGTGGCAAGACCGATTAACTTCTTACTTGGTATGTAGGTTGGTATGAATAAATATTAAATGTTTACCATTGCGTGGCGTTATGCATCCAAAAAATGAAGGGGCAAAACCGAAATATTGTATATCTCAGGAGTGGCTGGACTGATTAACTTCTTACTTGGTATGTAGGTTGGTATGAGTAAACATTAAATGTTTATAATTGCGTGGCGGGGTGCATCCAAAAAATGAAGGGGCAAAACTGAAATATTGTATATCTCAGGAGTGGCTAGACCGATTAACTTCTTACTTGGTATATAGGTTGCTATGAGTAAACATTAATTGTTTACCATTGCGTGGCAGGATGCATCCAAAAAATGAAGGATCCAAACCGAAATATTTTATATCTCCGGAGTGGTAAGACCGATTAACTTCTTACTTGTCATGTAGGTTAGTATGAATAAATATTAAATGATTATAATTGCTTGGCAGGTCGCATCCACAAAATGAAGGGGCAAAACTTAAATATTGTATATCTCAGGAGTGGCTAGACCGATTAACTTCTTACTTAGTATGTAGGTGTATATGAGTAAACATTAATTGTTTACCATTGCGTGGCAGGGTGCATCCAAAAAATGAAGGGGTAATACTGTAATATTTTATATCTCAGGATTGGCTGGACCAATAAAATTCTTACTTGGCATGTAGGTGTATATGAGTAAACATTAAATGTTTACCATTGCGTGGCGTTATGCATCCAAAAAATGAAGGGGCAAAACCGAAATATTGTATATCTCAGGAGTGGCTGGACTGATTAACTTCTTACTTGGTATGTAGGTTGGTATGAGTAAACATTAAATGTTTATAATTGCGTGGCGGGGTGCATCCAAAAAATGAAGGGGCAAAACTTAAATACTGTATATCTCAGGATTGGCTGGACCGATAAACTTCTTACTTGGAATGTAGGTTGGTACGAGTAAACATTAATTTTTGACATTGCATGGCGGGGTGCATCCAAAAAATGAAGGGGCAAAACTGAAATATTGTATATCTCAGGAGTGGCTGGACCGATTAACTTCTTACTTGGTATATAGGTTGCTATGAGTAAACATTAATTGTTTACCATTGCGTGGCAGGGTGCATCCAAAAAATGAAGGGGCAAAACCGAAATATTGTATATCTCCGGAGTGGCAAGACCGATTAACTTCTTACTTGGTATGTAGGTTGGTATGAATAAATATTAAATGTTTACCATTGCGTGGCGTTATGCATCCAAAAAATGAAGGGGCAAAACCGAAATATTGTATATCTCAGGAGTGGCTGGACTGATTAACTTCTTACTTGGTATGTAGGTTGGTATGAGTAAACATTAAATGTTTATAATTGCGTGGCGGGGTGCATCCAAAAAATGAAGGGGCAAAACTTAAATACTGTATATCTCAGGATTGGCTGGACCGATAAACTTCTTACTTGGAATGTAGGTTGGTACGAGTAAACATTAATTTTTGACATTGCATGGCGGGGTGCATCCAAAAAATGAAGGGGCAAAACTGAAATATTGTATATCTCAGGAGTGGCTGGACCGATTAACCTTTTACTTTGTATATAGGTTGCTATGAGTAAACATTAATTGTTTACCATTGCGTGGCAGGGTGCATCCAAAAAATGAAGGGGCAAAACCGAAATATTGTATATCTCCGGAGTGGCAAGACCGATTAACTTCTTACTTGGTATGTAGGTTGTCATGAATAAATATTAAATGTTTATAATTGTGTGGCGGGTTGCATCCAAAAAATGAAGGGGCAAAACTTAAATATTGTATACCTCAGGAGTGGCTGGTCCTATTAAATTCTTACTTGGTATGTAGGTGTATATGAGTAAACATTAATTGTTTACCATTGCGTGGCAGGGTGCATCCAAAAAATGAAGGGGTTAAACTGTAATATTTTATATCTCAGGATTGGCTGGACCGATAAATTTGATAGTTGGTATGTAGGTGTGTATAAATAAACATTAATTGCTTACAATTGCATGGCGGGGTGCATCCAAAAAATGAAGGGGCAAAATTTAAATATTGTATATCTCAGGAGTAGCTGGACCGATTAACTTCTTACTTGGTATGTAGGCTGGTATGAGTAAACATTAATTGTTTACCATTGCGTGGCGTGGTGCATCCAAAAAAATTAAGGGGCAAAACTTAAATATCGTACATCTCAGAAGTGGTTGATCCAATTATCGTCAGACATGATATGTGTGTACATGTAGCCATAATTAAAGGTAGCACCGTTTTGGTGCTACCTTCGATTTACTATTTTTATAGAATGGTGTATGGAAAAATTCTTTAGGTTTTCAAGGAACACTATTAATTATTGGTTTTAGGACAGACTACTATAGATGTGTGTATATATGTAAATTCTTAGCAAAACCTTAGTTTTAACGATTAAGGTAATTTGGAGACTTCTAACTGGATTAAACCCATAGTTAAAGGTAGCATCGTTTTTGTGGTTCCTTTGATGTATTATTTTTTATTGAATTTTATATGATAAACTTTCTTTAGTTTTTTAAGAAACACTTTTAAGTTTTTGTTTAATGTGAAACTACTAGATATGTTTATGTATGTATAAATTCTTAACAAAACTTTAGTTTCACCATTAAAGTTGATTTGGAAAACTTCTAATTGAGCTTAACCCATTTATTAAATGTTGCTACTTAAAGGTAACACTGTTTTAGTGCTATCTTTGATGTAGTATTTTTATATGCAAAATTTTGCTTCAGGTTTTTTAAAACAACACGTTTAAGTATTGCTTTAAAGTCAAACGATCAAGTATGTTTTTTATCTACGTGAATTTCTAACAAATCGTTAGTTTTAACCTTAAACGTGATTTGGAAACTTCTAATTGGGTTCAACCCATTTAAATGTTGCTACTTAAAGATATCATTATTTTGGTGCTACTTTTTATGTACTAAATTCATTTGTAAAATTTTGCAATAGGTTTTTAAACAACAATTTTTAGTTTTAACCTTAAACTTTATTTTGAAACTTTTAATTAATTGAGCTTAACCCATTTAAATGTTACTACTTAAAGATAGCACCATTTTGGTGCTACCTTTGATGTTCTATTTCTATATGTAAAATTTTGCTATAGGTTTTCAAACAACACTTTTAAGTAATGTTTTAAGGCCAAACCAATATATATATTTTTTATCTATGTGAATTCTTAACAAAACTTTTGTTACTAATTGAATGGTGATATAGGAATTTCTATTTTTAGCCAGATATTGGACCACCGTTTTGTTGCTACCTTTAATGTACTATTTTAATAGTGTCTTTTATGTGTAAATTTTAACCTAATTAGTTCTGTATTTAATTTTATTATTGTTTTGAACATTTGTCTTTTAGTCAAGCAAACGTCGTTTTGATGTTTAAAAAAATCATTTGTAGCACATATATGTAAAACTAATATTTTTAAATTCAATCCATTAAATGAATATAAATGTGACATTAATGTAAGATGTGTTAATAATCAGTTTAGATACATTATTCAGAAAATTGTCAAAAATTCAAATTTATCATATTACTGTGTATGTGCAGCACTTTCCCTCATTTTTGCACGCGCAGTTGCACTTCAGCATTTATAAAAGTGGTTTGTTGAGCGTGCCCCTTATTATTGATGAATCTTCACAAGAAATGTTTAAAATAAAACATTGTGTACGCGCAGGTTTTCCACCACTCTTCATCGGGTATATAAGCAGCTCGGTTAACCACGTACTTCATTGTTTGGTGAACTTTTGCCGAGTGAACAGCTTATTCACAATTTCGGTTTTTCCGGATATTTAAATCTGTATGCTATTTTGTAATATTCAATTAATATTGAAAGTAAATAGAAAAATAAACGACTTCACTATGTCTGCACTGCAGTGTTACATGTTTGATAATAAGCCCGTAGCTGTATTATTTGATTGTGAAAACAATCCATGGTTTAAGGCTAATGATATATCAGAGGTTCTAGAATACAAAAGACCGCGAAAAGCAATAAATGATCTAGTTAAGGAAAAATATAAAAAGTTGCGTAAGGATATAAATGAAACTAGTTCGGTTTTACCCTATAATTTTCAAGAAAGAACCGTATTCATAAATGAACCAGGTTTATATTCCTTAATTATATCGTCTAAGATGAAAATAGCTAAACGCTTTCAAGATTGGGTGTTTGAAGAAATCCTACCATCAATTCGCAAGTATGGAGAGTATAAAATTAAAAGAGAAAACCTTAAGTTGACTCACTCCTTACATAAAGTGTTGGCAAATAATCAAAAACTAATTGAAACGTTAGTTGATCAAATGCCTAAGGTTGCTGTTATGCCTGATGATATGGACTTAAAACATATCTTTTGTGTACTGGAAAAAAAAACACATACTACGAAAAGTATGGAGTAATTGAGTACAAGTGTATTCGTACAGAAAGAAGACGATTTAAAAGAGCATTGAAGAAAGCTAAGAAAGATGGTTTTGTACCAAGTTTTACAAGATATTCTGTACCAAAGAGTATAAATATACTGAATAAAGCTAAGGAGGTTATGCATGATTATGGTATGCATTATGAATCTTCTTTAAATAACATATTGACACCCCATAATTTTGTAAATATTGTTAAAATTGTTCTTAATGAATAAACTGTATGAATGTATGTGTGAATGTGAGACTTATCAGATTGAGAAGTTAAGGTATTTACTTTGGCTACTCCTTTGAAAAGTCTGGTTTGAGTGAAGGTCACTGGCGCGGTTGACTAAAAGACCCGTAAACCATATGTATGTGTGTGCAAGTGTGGAAAACGACGTACACCCACCTCCTCGTGGTGTTTTCTGGGTAACGCTAAGAGGTGTACAACTAATATCTTGTAAACCACATGGATTTGTTATTTATTTATTTTTAATGTATTCATAGCTATTTGTAGAAATAAATTTTATTTAAAAGAAATTTGTAACAGTTTAAATTAAACAAATTTAAAGCATTTTAAATACATACAATTTATAAATGTTGTAGCAAAACATTTCATGCTTTACTAATAATAATTATAGATTAAATCGATAGAATGTATATATAAATAATATATAAAAATATAAGTCTTGTAATTAATGAAGTTAGAAAAAAGAAATAAAGATAGCATCAAATAAGTGTTACTTTACAAAATAGTAAAACCAAAAATGCAATAAACTCTTAGATTATGCACAATTTGAAGGTAGCATCCAATCAGTGTAAATAGATATAAAGGGAAAAGGCTTTCAACTAAAAATACAATAAACACTGGTTTTAAGACCTATATTTAGGTAGCACCTAATTAGCTTCATATAGGTCAAAGTGAAAAGGATTTTTATCTGTATACTACAATTAACCTGTTTATACTTTATAGTTATAAGTTAATATAGAAAATGTCAAACCTATTTGTTTTTGTTTACAAATAATGAAGAAAAATCCAATAAACACTTGTGTTTAAGATACAAATGCTGGTGTCACCGAATCAATGCTATCTTTAAATAGAGTAAAAGCCTTATATATGCAAAAAAATGGAAAAAATATTTGCCTAAATATTATATTTAACATGTTTTTTTTTTACTTCAAACTAAGGTGTTAATAAACCGAATTTGAACCATAAAAAATATAATAATGAAGTTAAAACATACAATATATACTGGGTTTTAAGACCTTTATTTATATAGTATTAAATCAGAGCTACCATTAAGTTAATAAAATCGCTACTTACATTTAACTATAAAATTGGTTTTATTTATTCAAACTTTAATTTTATCGATTTTTACTCTACAAAGAATGCTAAAGCCACTAAATCTGAAACTTGTCCATATATAATCCCATGACACTTTATAGATACAACTCATCCATCATATTCTCATTCATTTTGATTTTGATATAAGATAGTAAAAACTCAAAACTTACTACTTATTTTCAAGATAAAATAAAGGTATCAACGAAAAAATCGGTGCTACCTTGAAATAGTTATAAGAATTGAAATATATTATGGTTTTATTTAATTAAAATATTTTTTTTTACACATATCCGTACAAAACTAATTCTGAACATTAATGCTTAGAACCCTGACATATTGTCTTTACTTCGTAGATATAGCTGTTTCTCAATTTGATCGTATTTTTCATTTTTACAGTAAAAACTTGACTGATAAAGGGAGTTAATTGAGTTTTGTTGAAGCTGCTTATAATTGTAAGCGAAACCTGTATTTTCAAATAAGATATTTTACAGCGAAACGGGGTTTTAGGTTGAAAGAGGCTGCTTTTGGTTTATTTTACTCTGATCCACAGAAAACACAAGCTAAAAATATAGAAAAATAGAAAAAAGGAAAAGAAAACAAAAGAAAAAATTAAAAAAAAAAAACAAAGAAAAAATAGAAAAAACAATAGAAAAAAAGAAAAAATTTGAAAAATCAAAAGAAAAATAGAAAAAAAATCTGGAAAAGTAAATTTTGCGGTGAATCTGCTTATAATTGTAAGCGAAACCTGTATTTTCAAACAAGATATTTTACAGCGAAACGGGTTTTAGGTTGACAGAGGTTGCTTTTGGTTTATTTACTCTGATCCACAGAAAACACAAGCTAGAAAAAAGTAAAAGAAAACAAAAGAAAAAATTAAAAAACAAAGAAACAATAGAAAAAACAATAGAAAAAAAAAGAAATTGAAAAAAAAAACAAAAAAAAATAAAAAAATTCTGCAAAAGTAAATTTTGAAAAAAATTGAAAAAACAAAAGAAAAATAGAAAAAACTCTGGAAAAGTAAATTTTGCGCGCATTTTTGGTTCATTTATGAATACGGTTCTTTCTTGAAAATTATAGGGTAAAACCGAACTAGTTTCATTTATATCCTTACGCAACTTTTTATATTTTTCCTTAACTAGATCATTTATTGCTTTTCGCGGTCTTTTGTATTCTAGAACCTCTGATATATCATTAGCCTTAAACCATGGATTGTTTTCACAATCAAATAATACAGCTACGGGCTTATTATCAAACATGTAACACTGCAGTGCAGACATAGTGAAGTCGTTTATTTTTCTATTTACTTTCAATATTAATTGAATATTACAAAATAGCATACAGATTTAAATATCCGGAAAAACCGAAATTGTGAATAAGCTGTTCACTCGGCAAAAGTTCACCAAACAATGAAGTACGTGGTTAACCGAGCTGCTTATATACCCGATGAAGAGTGGTGGAAAACCTGCGCGTACACAATGTTTTATTTTAAACATTTCTTGTGAAGATTCATCAATAATAAGGGGCACGCTCAACAAACCACTTTTATAAATGCTGAAGTGCAACTGCGCGTGCAAAAATGAGGGAAAGTGCTGCACATACACAGTAATATGATAAATTTGAATTTTTGTCAATTTTCTGAATAATGTATCTAAACTGATTATTAACACATCTTACATTAATGTCACATTTATATTCATTTAATGGATTGAATTTAAAAATATTAGTTTTACATATATGTGCTATAAATGATTTTTTTAAACATCAAAACGACGTTTGCTTGACTAAAAGACAAATGTTCAAAACAATAATAAAATTAAATACAGAACTAATTAGGTTAAAATTTACACATAAAAGACACTATTAAAATAGTACATTAAGGCTGTGCAAGGGCTAGTAGGGACAAACTTCTGCCGGTAGAATGCAGCACTGTCACTCAAAAAAGAGAAAGTGGTTGGCCCGTGCGCGTGCGAGTGATCCAACCCCTCTGCATCCCATGACCACTGAAGCGTAAAGGGACTCACAACTCGCTCCCTCTCATTCTCTCTCTCTCACCCCTCTTTGTCGAGCGCTGGCCTTTCTCAAGTTTTACAAATTTCAGTGGTTGGCGTCTCTTGGCTGCCGTGAGCCGAGCCGATTGTTTTTCAAACGCTAGCAAAATTCGCACGGCCTGTCTGCCACGCCTCGCACTGGAGGTGTGCTCGAGCGGTAAAACACTACCGACAATTACTCATACTGACAACACTAAAAAACTTATATTAGTGGCACCAAATACAGTTAGGCTATATTAAACAGAAAATTCGGTCTTCCATATATTGAATAATCACAAAAGTTATTTATAAAAAATAAAACAATAATTTTATTTAGTTTATCAAATTAAATTGTTGCATAAAACTTTAAAAAATAAATGTTATTCCAACCGATAATAATATTCTTCGGAAAATATTACGAAAAGTACCAGCAGAAATCAAATAGTATTAACAAAATTAAACTATTATTGAAAAATTGTTCAATAAAATTCCTATATTTTCTTTGGTTGATTCTACAAAGAACTTTAAAACATGCCGGTTCGTAGGCCATACTTCCGTACAATACGCATGTACCACATTGTACACATTAAGGACAAATACATTTATAATTTAGTTTCAATTAATGAATATGCACAGCTTAACTTCCGGAAAGTATTAAGAGTCTATAAAAGAATTAAGCTTATACCACTAAGAGTCTATAAAAAGGTTTTAAGACAAAACAGCTTTGTGGCTTTGTATTTAATAGTTATGCCGCGGATATCAAATATATATTTTTTATAAAAAATGTTTCTTTTGGGGAATATATTTTTCAAAGTTCATCGACATAATATTTCACTTTTATTCCTGACATAAAGCTACACCAACGTAGTCAGGACTTGTTTCTTTTTCTTTCTACTCCGCATTAAGACATAATAATTAACTAAATCGAATAATATACATAGGCCTATATAGTTGATACACAACTGATGTGATTCTTTGATTTGGATTTTATTTAATTTTAAACTAAAAAGCTCTAGGAAATTTTTAAAATTGTAAAAATTTTATGTTATCCGTATACATCCTATGTGTTCTGCGAATAATAAGAAAACCTACCTACCGCAAATTTATCGGATACCTTCGGCCTGCAAATTCCAAAAGGAAAAGGCGCATATCGAAATACAGTTCCCAAAGAATCGGGTACCCTTGCTAATTCTCGTACACCCCCAAACAGCTACTTTGTAAAGGTTGTCGAGCTGGCGTTTACAACATCCGTTGAAAGAAAAAATCAATCATTTCGTTGGTGTGCTTTACGTCAGAAGTAAAATGTCGATGAACTTTGAAAAATATATTCCCCCAAAGCAACATTTTTTATAAAAAACATAGAGTATGTTTGATATCCGGCAACCATTAAATGTCCTGCTCTATTTATCCTCTTAAACCTTATTACAACTAGTGGTTTGAGGGGTTGAAAGCCACTGCTACTGTTTTTATCATTGCAATTTATCAATATCACCTGTTTTTTGTCAATCATTTTTAACAACGAAAATCATGCTTTTGAGGTCTGGGTTGGAAGTTTTTATTTCTATGTATTTTTTATTTTTATAGAGTTTATTGCATAGTGTACGATAACATGATGAAAAATATAAATCATAACTCGGCCTAAAACGTTTTGCCTACTCACGTTCTCGAAGTCTTGAGCTTGAAACATGTTCTCGAGGCCGATGAAACGCCGGCCTTTGTAACGAAATATAATATTATTACCCACATGTTATTTTCCTGCCCTCTGGGTTTTAGACATTTTAATAAACAGAAATACCTCAAATTTTGTGATTTAAGACCCTATAAAAAATTTCGTCTGATGTAAAGAGTATAAAAAGTTCATATTACATTTTCACTTCCAACTGCCTTTCATAGTACAATATAACATACAAAGACACCAATTTCCATGTCATTTCTAAAGCCCGGACTCTCCTTTCGGCTACCCCCTTTCCTATGTCTTAGGACACAGCAAAGCCACATTCTTTAATGAAGACAGCATCATTTCTAAATGAGAAGAAATTTAACATAATGAGTATCATGGTAGTTTCGCCAGGCCCGGCTGTTTCGCCGTTGTCTTGCATTCGGACTCCCAAAATACAGCCTGCTCCTGCGAAACGGAACATCCTTCCGGGAGTTTTGCCGTCCCGTGTGTCCCCACCTTTAGCGGTGTTTAGACACACACTAACAAATTAAAGGTTACACGATTGTTAAGGCGTTATTTTTTAACTATCAAATAACACCGTCATTTTAATCAGGCCGGTGCTCCATGCGGCCGCATGGATCGCGTGACCCTTGTATTTGAACTGCTCTTACTACCTGAGTTGCGTTCCTCAACCCTTGTAAATTTTTCGTGATGACAAAATGTTACCTCATTAGCTGATTTAACTAGCTGTAAATAAGCGAGTGGGACAAAGTGTTTCATAGAAATTTGAGTTGGGACAATATGCTACTGTGACAAAGTATTTTGTTTGCAGGCTACTTTAACACAATAAAGGTTGTTTTTATTACATTGGGAATGAACTTGAGCTGAGTGAAAATAGCATATTGAGTAACAATCTATGAATAATTCAGAAGAAGTATGTGCTATGCCTAATTATACGACACTATCAAATTCCATGTAGATAATAGAATGATCTAAGAGAAACCCAAATCTATTCAGTTTCAATTACAGTAATAATTTGTTTGACAATATATTTTTTAATTTGAGTAATGCACAAATAAACAAATCGAATAACACCACTCTGGATATATTAGATCTTTCCCTATATGAAATTCTTATATGGCAAAGCAAAGTATAATGAGCATATAATTTTCTTTCTAAGGTCGCCACGACGCCACGCCACAGCTCAGTTGCAAATATATTAATTTCTATAGTAATAAATTAAACTCTTACATAGATTGACAAGATGCACTGGTGAGGTAGTCATTTTCCGATTCATTGTGATAGAGTACTTCACTTTAGAGCTCGTTGAAGCAATTGTTGAAGCTTTCTTTCTTGCGTGAAACATTCCCTTGCTTTTAGATAGATAGTACATTTACGCGGACCGTTTTCGTAGAAATTTTGGTACTAACACTAACACTTAAACTGTAACAAAAAACAAAATATTGTCCACAAATAGTAAAACTGATTAAATTAATAATAGAAGTATTAAAGTACACCACTGTCGCTTTGTATAGCCCCAAGGGTTTATATGAGTAAATTTTTTGATGGAGTATGAATTTATTTGTGTGTCTTGGATATACTTTTCGTTCGTGTATTACTGATTTATTTCTTTTAGAGAATTTACTTATGGGTTCATCTTTAGCCCGTACATTCCAATGCGTGCAGAATAAGCATATGAATTCCAGTACTAATAATGGATACTAACAAGCCTATTTTAGTTGCCCTTATATTTTCCAATGACAAATTGGAATGTTTTTCCCCAATATAGATAGTAGGAAAATTCATATAAAACCCTGACCATGAGCAAATGCGCCGAAATTCTGTAAATGATATTTGCCATGAGTCTTCCCTATCAAATAGTTTCTGAAGGGTGGATTTACGGCGTGGACCGACACAACAGTGGCGAGGGGCAGGTAGCCCGCGCGTGTGCTCGTGTGTGCGCAGCGGGCGAGCGCGCGGAGACGAGCGGGTTGCAGCTGTCAGCTATTAGGCGTAATAAAACTCAAAATTATTATATTTGGGCTTGCCTCCTGCTTACAAAAAATTTTTTTAAAGTATGATAGTTATATTTTTTTAAAGTGCATTTTTGGCCAAAGAAATTGAAACCAATTTTATTCCTATTTAAAGGATATATTCTTTTAGGTCATAAATTTAAGTCGTCATATAAAATTGAAATAATTTTGTGGATGTTTTGTAATAGTTTGTTTTAATCTACATAATTAATTATTACATTGGCAAAATATGGGTCCTTAGACTCTAGTGGTTTTCATGAAAGGCAAGCACCAATGTGACGTAAAACCACCACTTTATATGACAATAAGTCATAAAATAATTGTGTCAAGTTTTTAAAAATATTTTTCCATTATTAGAAAATATTTGTATAGTCGAATTAAACACTGAACACTTAAAAATTATCAACTACGAAAAACCCCTTGCACCACCTTAAAGGTAGCAACAAAACGGTGGTCCAATATCTGGCTAAAAATAGAAATTCCTATATCACCATTCAATTAGTAACAAAAGTTTTGTTAAGAATTCACATAGATAAAAAATATATTTATTGGTTTGGCCTTAAAACATTACTTAAAAGTGTTGTTTGAAAACCTATAGCAAAATTTTACATATAGAAATAGAACATCAAAGGTAGCACCAAAATGGTGCTATCTTTAAGTAGTAACATTTAAATGGGTTAAGCTCAATTAATTAAAAGTTTCAAAATAAAGTTTAAGGTTAAAACTAAAAATTGTTGTTTAAAAACCTATTGCAAAATTTTACAAATGAATTTAGTACATAAAAAGTAGCACCAAAATGGTGATATCTTTAAGTAGCAACATTTAAATGGGTTGAACCCAATTAGAAGTTTCAAAATCACGTTTAAGGTTAAAACTAACGATTTGTTAGAAATTCACGTAGATAAAAAACATATTTGATCGTTTGACTTTAAAGCAATACTTAAACGTGTTGTTTTAAAAAACCTGAAGCAAAATTTTGCATATAAAAATACTACATCAAAGATAGCACTAAAACAGTGTTACCTTTAAGTAGCAACATTTAATAAATGGGTTAAGCTCAATTAGAAGTTTTCCAAATCAACTTTAATGGTGAAACTAAAGTTTTGTTAAGAATTTATACATACATAAACATATCTAGTAGTTTCACATTAAACAAAAACTTAAAAGTGTTTCTTAAAAAACTAAAGAAAGTTTATCATATAAAATTCAATAAAAAATAATACATCAAAGGAACCACAAAAACGATGCTACCTTTAACTATGGGTTTAATCCAGTTAGAAGTCTCCAAATTACCTTAATCGTTAAAACTAAGGTTTTGCTAAGAATTTACATATATACACACATCTATAGTAGTCTGTCCTTAAACCAATAATTAATAGTGTTCCTTGAAAACCTAAAGAAATTTTCCATACACCATTCTATAAAAATAGTAAATCGAAGGTAGCACCAAAACGGTGCTACCTTTAATTATGGCTACATGTACACACATACCATGTCTGACGATAATTGGATCAACCACTTCTGAGATGTACGACATTTAAGTTTTGCCCCTTAATTTTTTTGGATGCACCCCGCCACGCAATGGTAAACAATTAATGTTTACTCATACCAGCCTACATACCAAGTAAGAAGTTAATCGGTCCAGCTACTCCTGAGATATACAATATTTAAATTTTGCCCCTTCATTTTTTGGATGCACCCCGCCATGCAATTCTAAACCATTAATGTTTATTTATACACACCTACATACCAATTAACAAATTTATCGGTCCAGCCAATCCTGAGATATAAAATATTACAGTTTTACCCCTTCATTTTTTGGATGCACCCTGCCACGCAATGGTAAACAATTAATGTTTACTCATATACACCTATATACCATGTAAGAAGTTAATCGGTCCAGCCACTCCTGAGATATACAATATTTCGGTTTTGCCCCTTCATTTTTTGGATGCATCCCGCCACGCAATGGTAAACATTTAATGTTTACCCATACCTACCTATATACGAAGTAAGAAGTTAATCGGTCCAGCCACTCCTGAGATATACAATATTTAGGTTTTGCCCCTTCATTTTTTGGATGCACCCCGCCACGCAATGGTAAACATTAAATGTTTACTCATACCAACCTACATACCAAGTAAGAAGTTAATCGGTCCATCCACTCCTGAGATATACAATTTTTCAGTTTTGCCCCTTCATTTTTTGGATGCACCCCGCCATGCAATGTCAAAAATTAATGTTTACTCGTACCAACCTACATTCCAAGTAAGAAGTTTATCGGTCCAGCCAATCCTGAGATATACAGTATTTAAGTTTTGCCCCTTCATTTTTTGGATGCACCCCGCCACGCAATTATAAACATTTAATGTTTACTCATACCAACCTACATACCAAGTAAGAAGTTAATCAGTCCAGCCACTCCTGAGATATACAATATTTCGGTTTTGCCCCTTCATTTTTTGGATGCATAACGCCACGCAATGGTAAACATTTAATGTTTACTCATACCAACCTACATACCAAGTAAGAAGTTAATCGGTCTAGCTACTCCTGAGATATATAATATTTAAATTTGGCCCCTTCATTTTTTTGATGCACCCCGCCATGCAATTGTAAACCATTAATGTTTATTTATACACACCTACATACAAACTAACAAGTTTATCGGTCCTGCCAATCATGAGATATAAAATATTACAGTATTACCCCTTCATTTTTTGGATGCACCTTGCCACGCAATGGTAAGCAATTAATGTTTACTCATATACACCTACATACTAAGTAAGAATGTAAACGGACCATCCACTCCTGAGATATACAATATTTCGGTTTTGCCCCTTCATTTTTTGGATGCGACCCGCCAAGCAATTATAAACATTTAATGTTTATTCATACTAACCTACATGACAAGTAAGAAGTTAATCGGTCTTGCCACTCCGGAGATATACAATATTTCGGTTTTGATCCTTCATTTTTTGGATGCATCCTGTTACGCAATGGTAAACAATTAATGTTTACTCATAGCAACCTATATACCAAGTAAGAAGTTAATCGGTCCAGCCACTCCTGAGATATACAATATTTCAGTTTTGCCCCTTCATTTTTTGGATGCACCCCGCCATGCAATGTCAAAAATTAATGTTTACTCATACCAATCTACATTCCAAGTAAGAAGTTTATCGGTCCAGCCAATCCTGAAATATACAATATTTAAGTTTTGCCCCTTCATTTTTTGGATGCACCCCGTCACGCAATTATAAACATTTAATGTTTACTCATACCAACCTACATACCAAGTAAGAAGTTAATCGGTCCAGCCACTCCTGAGATATACAATATTTCGGTTTTGCCCCTTCATTTTTTGGATGCACCCCGCCACGCAATGGTAAACATTTAATGTTTACTCATATACACCCACATACCAAGTAAGAAGTTAATCGGTACAGCTACTCCTGAGATATACAATATTTAAATTTTGCCCCTTCATTTTTTGGATGCACCCCGCCATGCAATTCTAAACCATTAATGTTTATTTATACACACCTACATACCAATTAACAAATTTATCGGTCCAGCCAATCCTGAGATATAAAATATTACAGTTTTACCCCTTCATTTTTTGGATGCACCCTGCCATGCAATGTCAAAAATTAATGTTTACTCATACCAATCTACATTCCAAGTAAGAAGTTTATCGGTCCAGCCAATCCTGAAATATACAATATTTAAGTTTTGCCCCTTCATTTTTTGGATGCACCCCGTCACGCAATTATAAACATTTAATGTTTACTCATACCAACCTACATACCAAGTAAGAAGTTAATCGGTCCAGCCACTCCTGAGATATACAATATTTCGGTTTTGCCCCTTCATTTTTTGGATGCACCCCGCCACGCAATGGTAAACATTTAATGTTTACTCATATACACCCACATACCAAGTAAGAAGTTAATCGGTACAGCTACTCCTGAGATATACAATATTTAAATTTTGCCCCTTCATTTTTTGGATGCACCCCGCCATGCAATTCTAAACCATTAATGTTTATTTATACACACCTACATACCAATTAACAAATTTATCGGTCCAGCCAATCCTGAGATATAAAATATTACAGTTTTACCCCTTCATTTTTTGGATGCACCCTGCCATGCAATGTCAAAAATTAATGTTTACTCATACCAATCTACATTCCAAGTAAGAAGTTTATCGGTCCAGCCAATCCTGAAATATACAATATTTAAGTTTTGCCCCTTCATTTTTTGGATGCACCCCGTCACGCAATTATAAACATTTAATGTTTACTCATACCAACCTACATACCAAGTAAGAATTTAATCGGAACAGCCACTCCTGAGATATACAATATTTAAGTTTTGCCCCTTCATTTTTTGGATGCGACCCGCCACGCAATTATAAACATTTAATATTTATTCATACCAACCTACATACCAAGTAAGAAGTTAATCGGTCTTGCCACTCCGGAGATATACAATATTTCGGTTTTGCCCCTTCATTTTTTGGATGCACTCTGCCACGCAATGGTAAACAATTAATGTTTACTCAAAGCAACCTATATACCAAGTAAGAAGTTAATCGGTCCAGCCACTCCTGAGATATACAATATTTCAGTTTTGCCCCTTCATTTTTTTGGATGCACCCCGCCATGCAATGTCAAATATTAATGTTTACTCATACCAACCTACATTCCAAGTAAGAAGTTTATCGGTCCAGCCAATCTTGATATATACAGTATTTAAGTTTTGCCCCTTCATTTTTTGGATGCACCCCGCCACGCAATTATAAACATTTAATGTTTACTTATACTAACCTACATACCAAGTAAGAATTTAATCGGACCAGCCACTCCTAAGATATACATTATTTAAGTTTTGCCCCTTCATTTTTTGGATGCGACCCGCCACGCAATTATAAACATTTAATATTTATTCATACCAACCTACATACCAAGTAAGAAGTTAATCGGTCTTGCCACTCCGGAGATATACAATATTTCGGTTTTGCCCCTTCATTTTTTGGATGCACCCTGCCACGCAATGGTAAACAATTAATGTTTACTCAAAGCAACCTACATACCAAGTAAGAATTTAATCGGACCAGCCACTCCTAAGATATACAATATTTAAGTTTTGCCCCTTCATTTTTTGGATGCGACCCGCCACGCAATTATAAACATTTAATATTTATTCATACCAACCTACATACCAAGTAAGAAGTTAATCGGTCTTGCCACTCCGGAGATATACAATATTTCGGTTTTGCCCCTTCATTTTTTGGATGCACCCCGCCACGCAATGGTAAACATTTAATGTTTACCCATACCTACCTATATACGAAGTAAGAAGTTAATCGGTCCAGCCACTCCTGAGATATACAATATTTAGGTTTTGCCCCTTCATTTTTTGGATGCACCCCGCCACGCAATGGTAAACATTAAATGTTTACTCATACCAACCTACATACCAAGTAAGAAGTTAATCGGTCCAGCCAATCCTGAGATATACAATATTTAAGTTTTGCCCCTTCATTTTTTGGATGCACTTCGCCACGCAATGGTAAACATTTAATGTTTACTCATACCAACCTAAATACCAAGTAAGAAGTTAATTGGTCCAGCCAATCCTGAAATATACAATATTTGAGTTTTGCCCCTTCATTTTTTTTTTGGATGCACCCCACCACGCAATGGTAAACAATTAATGTTTACTTATACCAACCTACATAGCAAGTAAGAAGTTAATCCATAATGCCATTTTAAACGGCCATTTAAAACGACCTTGCTGCAGGCGAGCAGAAGAACATTTACAGGCACCTCGAACGCCACATCACCTCCCGCCTGAAAACATCCAGGGTCGTTGTGTCAACCTTACCGCACCGTCACGATCTTCCGTCGGCCCACATCACTAACGAGCGGGTGGCTCTGGCTAACGCCTACATCGAGGAACTCTGTCAGAGATATCCAGGGGTGCAAGCTCTTGACATAAACAAAATCGGCCGAAGGTTCTTCACCCGCCACGGATTGCATCTCACGATGAGGGGGAACATCTTCTCGCGCAACTGATCCTTGAGGCGTTGTTGAGAGCAGATGAAACCAGAGACTCGACACCACCACCACCACCACCACCACCACCCCAACCTCAGGCCAACGCTTCATCAACTCCCGAGACGTCCACCCCAGCAGAGCCGTCGCCGATGATGTCCCACGAGTCCTACGCAGATGCTGTGAAGTCCCCAACGAAGGCGCAATCCACCAGTCAACAACACCTACAAAAAAACTCACTCGTGCTAACCGGAAGACCATCAGGATAGATACATCAGTGCCAAATTCGGGTGCGTCAGGTAAAAAATTTGGGAAATATAAAAAAATTCAAAACCATTCTTCCAAATTTACTGCTTTGCACATTAACGCTCAGTCAGCAACAAACAAAATTGATGAACTCGCGATCCTTAGTGAAGAGACTCAGCCTGACATATTTATTGTGTCAGAGCACAGTTTCCAAAAAGAAGATATCCCTCTTTTCAAAATTAAGAACTATGAATTGGCAAATAACTTTCACCGAAAAAACTTTAAGGGGGGTGGTGTGGCAATTTTTGTAAAGAATTCAGCAAATTACGAGACATTCGAAATCGAGCAAAGTGCAGAACTTGATTTTGAAGTCAGTGGAATAAAAATAAATTTGGACGACCTTGACAAAATATTTGTCATTGGCGTCTACAAATCACCCAATGGCTGCAACGACTCTTTTTTCAAAAAACTAGAACATCTTTTAAACTTTTTATTTTCAAAGAAAAGTAAATTTATCATAATGGGGGATTTTAATATTGATGTTCTAGACCACACTCACCCTAAAACCCAGCGGTTTCGCGATGTCCTCAGATCTTTTAACCTAATCTGGTCCGTGAACACGCCAACTAGAGTTACAGCAACTTCGAGTACGGCCATCGACAATGTCATTACAAACATCCAAAATTCAGAAGTTTCCGTGATCAATGCGGCCATTTCTGACCACTTCGCACAGGAGGTGATTGTCATGAACCACCCTCCAGAGAAGATTTCTCCCGTTTTTTTAACCAAAAGGGCCACACAGCCCAAAAATGTCACTCTTCTAAATTACGCGCTTTCCAATGAAACTTGGCAGTGTTTGGACGAATTTAGAACAGTAGATGAAAAGTTTCAGGCCTTTGAATCTTGTTTTAACTTTCATCTAAATAATTGCTGCCCTTTTAAAAAATCAAAAATCAAATCCACATTTGAGAGAAATGCCTGGGTTACCCCAGGTATTTTAAAATCACGTGAAAGACTTAAATTCTTGCATTCCATTTATATTTCAAGTCAGAATGAAAATTTTAAGAATTTTTATAGAAATTACAAAAAAATTTACAGGAAGGTAATCAGAGCTTCTAAAGCTTATGATGTTACTCACACGTTAAAAAATTCTGAGAACTTTTCAAAATCAGCCTGGAAAATAATTAATAACTCTTCAAAGTCAACAAAGGCCTCCAAACCAATTCAACTCGAAATCAATAGTAGAATCGTCGACAACCCTCAAGAAGTGGCCGACGAATTGAATAAATATTTTGCATCTGTCGCATTACCAAATAATTCATTTAAAGGAACTCGTGTTGATTCCAAAATGATTGGAGGCCCCGTTTCATCAATGGCCTTATCTCCTGTGTGTGAGGCTGACATGGCTCGCGTTATTGAGGAACTCAAACCAAAAAAATCATGTGACATCGAAGGCAGGTCTGTGTGGTTGATCAAACGTTGCTGCAGGCACATTTTGGCACCACTCACAAGATTAGTAAACTTGTCATTTCAAACTGGAGTTTTTCCTTGCCAACTCAAATTGGCGAAGGTGATTCCACTTTTCAAAAAGGACAACCCTCATCTCTCCAACAACTATCGCCCGATTTCAATTTTGCCAGTTTTCAGTAAGGTGTTTGAAAAGCTTTTCCTCGAAAGGCTTATGAAATACCTCGATCGTTTTCAAATTCTCTCATCACATCAATTTGGATTTAGGAAAAACTACTCCACGATTGATGCAATCACAAATCTCATTGAAAAGATTGTCGATGGCCTCGAAAGGCGAGAACATGTGCTCAGCATACTTCTCGACCTTTCGAAAGCTTTTGACTGCGTGCACCATGAGACACTGTTGCACCAGTTGGAGAATTACGGCATTCGAGGAGTGCCACTCAAGTGGATCACTTCTTACTTGGATAACAGAGTCCAATGTGTCCAAGTTGAAAATAAAACGTCTCAAAAAGTAAAGATGGCCCACGGAGTTCCGCAAGGATCTATTTTGGGACCAGTTCTGTTTTTGCTTTATGTTAATAACGTTGGTTCATCGATCCAGAATGGAGACGTGATCCAGTACGCAGATGACACGACCATCTGCGTAAAAGCCCCAACAAAACAAGAACTGGAAGTAAAATCGTTCATTGATGTCAATTCATGCATTCAAAATTTTTTGGAAATCAATCTGAAAGCAAACAATTCTAAATCAAACGTCATTTCATTTTGCCTCCGACAGCAGGAACAAGACCTGCCGCCTGCTGTCATGGTGGATGATGACCTCCTAGAGGAAACTGATTCCGCTAAGTTCCTAGGAATGCACCTGGATAGAGGGCTGACGTGGGAACAGCACGTTGACCATATTTGTGCCAGGGTTACTACAGGTATTTATGCCTTACGTAACCTTGCAAAATTTTGTTCCAAGGACGTGCTATTAATGGCCTATTTTGGCCTAATCTACCCCCACTTTTCCTATGGAATAAGGCTCTGGGGTGGTTGTGCTAAATTGAGGCTAGATAGAGTCTTCAGATTGCAAAAAAAGGCAATTAGAATCATATGCAAATTGCAACCAAGAGAATCTTGCAGGAACGCCTTCAGGGAGCTTGGACTGCTTACATTGCCCAGCCTCTATGTCCTGGAGGTAACACTGTACTGCAGGTATAAATGCTCACTTGTACAGGGCAGTCAGTTGCACCAGTACAATACTAGGGGCAGGGACAATTATCGACTCAGCCACCACAGAACTGTGGCGTTTGAGCATTTACCGTCACAGGCTGGAGTCAGATTTCTAAATAAGCTCCCTGAGGGTATCAAGCAATCTCAAAATCAAAATCAATTTAAAACTCGACTGAAACGCCTCTTGGTGTCTAAAGTTCTGTACTCTGTTGATGAGTTCATGATGAGCCGCTGGGATACTTAAATTCTAGGAGTTTACGCGAAAAAAATTTGGCACTGGTGTACTTAGCATCAAGACCAATGAAAATTTTATATTTCTTTGTATAATTATTGACCTTAGCAATGCAATGTAAATTGTCGACTGCAATAAAGAATTTATTTATTTATTTATTTATTTAAAAGATATAAAATAAAACTGTTTTGCGCCTTCATTTTTTGGATACCTCGTGCCATGCATTTGTAGACACCAAATAAGTGTACACACATACTAATAATTTCAAATGCCTAGTGACTCAAAGGTAAAGCTCTACGCTAGCGAAGGACAATAATAATGTTAATTTTAGGATTTTTTTATTTTTGACTGTTTGACCTTAGATCTGGAAAGTTATTTTTAGCATTTTATTACATGTTAACATTACATGTATACACATACCAAGTTTGAAATAAATACATATTGCCATTCAAAAGATATAAAATAAAAACTTTTTTGCGCCTTCATTTTTTGGATACCTTTTGCCATGCATTTGTAGACAGCAAGTAAGTGTACACACATACCAACTATGAAGTTAATACATAGAGCCGTTCCTAAGATATGGAAGATCAAAGTTTTGCCCCTTCATTGTCCCTTCATTTTTTAGATGCAATCAGCAACATTTTGGTTAATTTTTTAATTATGGGTATCCACCCCCTGGGGGGGGTACCTCTATTACGTAGTAGGTAGTTTTTTTGGGTCCCCGGACCTCTAGGACGCACCGTTTTCGAGATATTAGCCATTTTTATGTTTTTTAAGCTGAAGTTTGCATGTTATTCACTTTATATAGTACTGTATGCGTCGTATATAGTATGATAACGTTTTTGGTTGCTTAACAGCTTCTAGCCATTGATTTTGTGTACTGTATAGCCAACATTTTTGGGTTTTATTCACTTTTTATAGTAAAGCCTTGGACACATTTCATATAGTATAACTAGATTAGAAATATTTAACATTATAGTCATTGATGTATATTATATAGTAAAGTAGCATTTTCATTTTATACAGTGTAACCTTTGATTATATACATTTTACATTATAGCCATTGATGCAGAGAACTAGTCACAGGTACATTTCATATAGTATAAGCGTTGATCATGTTTATTTAACATTATATTCATTGATATTTTGTAAAGTATAGCGGCGAATGCATTTCATATAGTATAAGCGTTGATCGCGCATATTTAACGTAAAGTCATCAATGCATAATATATAGTATAGCCTTGGGCACATTTCATATAGTATAACTAGATTTAACATTATAGTCATTGGTGTATATTAAATAATATAGTAGAGTTTTCATTTTATATAGTATAACCGTTGATTATGTACATTTGACGTTATAGCCATTGACGCTGAGAACTAGCCACAGGCACATTTCATATAGTATAACTGTTGATTAGCGAATGACATAAGTTGGTTGATTTTATATACTGTATTGCAGCCTGCAGCCATCTTTGGGTTTTATTCACTTTTTATAGTATAGCCCTCAGCATTTTATATGTTCTTGTTCCGGGCGATCCAGGTGATCTTGTTTTATAGTGAATGACGTAAGTTGGTTGATTTTATATACTGTATTGCCAACAGTTTTGGGTTTTATCCACTTTTTATAGTTTATACCCCAGCATTTCATATGTTCTTGTTTTATAGTGAATGACATAAGTTGGTAAGACTGCGAGGAAATTTGGGAAATTGCAGGGTATTTTGGGGAATTCCAGGGTAATTTTGGTAATTTGCGGGGATATTTTGGGGTAAACTGGGTGCAGCCATAACACGTGCTGCTATCTGTTGGAGAAATAGTGAACTAGCTGCAGCCCTAGTACATGCTGAACTCTGGTGGCGGAATTTGAAACTTGCCGCAGTCGTACTACGTGCTGCTCTGCCTTACGAGAGCGCCGGCCTTACACGCCAGCGGGCCGGGTTCGAATCCTACCCTCGCCTATGATAAATTTTATTCTTAAATTCTAACCCCTCCAACCTTCCCCGTCACCTTACCCTCGCCAGCTGCACCTGGTTAATTTATGGGCCAATTACCGAGGGCCTGTGCTCTCGCCATCTCCACCCCCCATTGATTATTTCACCATCTGCCCAGCCGGAAGCTATATGGCATGGCATATGGCGACAGCATCTGATATATACCCTCTGCCCCCCACCGGAAGCTATATGACATGGCAGCTGGCGCCAGCTGCCCCCTGCAGCTGCCCTGGCAGCTGACGCCACTTCCGGTTTAGAAGTGGCTTTTTCCCTCTACTCACATTTATGATCCTCACTATGTTTTCTATGAGATTACCTTTATTTGGCAATATGCTTTGTTGATATTTGCTATAAAACTTGTCAATATTCTACCCATTGCAAGCGTTTTAGTGACCATATTATGGGGCTTTAATATTTTATTGATGAAATCTTTTGGAAACCAAACCAATCGACAAGTCTTTTTACCAGAGTTTAATTTAAAACTTAAATCAGAAACTATGAATAAAACGCTGTCCAATCTTCATTCCTTTGACAGTAATTGGATGTTACGTCTCCAATCGCCTCAGTCATAAGCAAGACGTGGTGGCCGATGCCGAGGTCAACGGCACTCTCATAGACTGTCAAATGAGGGTCAATAGTAACTGAACACAAGCCAAATCAATGTCAGGTGGCCCACAAAAAAAAAACATAAAATCCATAGGAATCAAATAAAAATATATATAATTCATACAACAAATAAAGCTACATGATTGAAAAAACGGGTAAAGTATCATATTACATGACGTAATTTTCATTTATTTGTTATAAAAATAAATTGTACTACATATTATTATTTTTAATTTTCGTGACGATTTGTTATAAATAAGTTAAAATTTGAATTAAAATACATAGTGAGTTCTTTTTAGCCATACAAGTAATGTTTAATATTATGCTAATTTAACTAATGTAATAGAAGATAACATAATAATACAAATACAGTCAAAAATAATAAAATAGTAAAAAGTTTCGTAGATTTACGTTAAATTATTAATTATATTCCTAGCCTATGATATAAACTATAACACCGACTTGGTATAAATATTATGACTCGCCACATAAGAAAATTTTTTATATCTTTAATATGTTAGAAACCTAACAAATATACGAATTGTAAAATAAATAGAGGTTGATCCTTCTGACCTTAAATGTTGTGTAAGTTGCACACTTTATCAATTAATAATTAAAAGTGTAGTTTCCCTGTTTCCCTGTGTAACGGACCGAAATAACCATTGGAGTTAAGAAAATCACTTAAATATTTACGAATACTGGCGCCAAAGCCAAGAGTTTGACCACACTTTGTGATATGCCAGGTTGGGATGAACTTGTAAACTAGGAGATTTCTTCTGTCGCCAACTACCGTATACCTGGCTCGGGATTCGCGCAGTTGATGCACATTTTTGGGGGACCCTTTTCGGTTTTCGCGCAGTTGATGTGCAACCGTTTACACAGAGACAAGACATAAACCAGAATCTCAAAGCTATCGCCATTTGCCGCATTAGCATTCTGAAAGTTAAAAGAGATCGTGGAACACACAACGCTTCAGACAGTACTCGTATTATAGTATAGATAGGATAGGGTATGATTCTAGAACTTTACCACACATTTGATCCCATATATATATATATATATATATATATATATATATATATATATATATATATATATTTTGTTACGCTTATATACTTTTTATTTTCCATTCCTTATCGCAAAACGTTTTGAATGTATGTGCTTAAAATTTTAAAACGTTACCCATCTTAAATTATTTTCGTTGACTTTAAAATGTGTTTGCTTATTCCACAAACAAAAATTATTTATAAACTTATTCACTTGTTTGCAATTATCTAATATTTCAATAATTAAGTTAAAGATAAAGGATAAACAACACTTGGGTTAAAAGAAAAAAATGTTTTAACCTTTCTAGTGTGCAAAACAACGACGGTAGCATGATTTTTTTCTTCCAGTTAATCATTTAAAACTACATGAGTATCTAAGAAAGGATAGAAAAACAGATAACTTTTTACGTCTTTTTATAAAAAAATTGTATACAAATTATTATTTTTGTTTGTCTTTTCATAATAAAGAGGTGATCAGAGTTGAATTGTGTAAAAAGAAATTAATTCGTTGGAGGGCTGATAGCCTAGAAACTTTTTTTTACTCTCCAACAAACCTTTAATGCAAAACGTATAATAAAATGACTACGGTACCTCAAAGATTTATCCTTTACATTGAAACAGGTCTACTGAACGAATTGTGTTACTGAAAGAGTGTAATGAACGTGGTGCAGTTGCGGTGAAGAAAGTAGATTTCGTATGATTGTAATTTGTGCATACTTGTAGTGCAGCATGGAAATAAATAAAATTCGCAAGGGACTCCGTATAAATATCATTCCCTTTTCAATTTTATTCAATGTATTATTTAAGGATGTACTTATCAACAATAAAAATAATAGGCCTAATGGAGTACTAGGTATACTGGTAGCCTATATTTGTAAACCAAAAAATTTATCTGATGATCGATTTGAGATATTTTCTACCGTAATATTTTTAATTTAATCTGTTTTGATAATATTTCATATAACAGTAAAAATCCAGTGTCGGTAAATGTTCAGACATAAAAAGTTACACAGATGTGCAAAAATGCTTGAGAAAGATCAATATATTTTCTTATCTATATTTTTTATGTTTTCTTATTTCATGTAAAAATCACTGAAGGATACGGTACTATGAAATCACTTACCACCTGACGACTATTTCCTTTAGTTTTTTCCTCTCCCGATCGTGTTCCATCCTCACCAGCGGAAAATGGGCATTCATCCTGCAATTTACAAAATAAATTCTGACATTAGGTAGTCTGACATTCATGACCTTATTTAATATATTATTGTATAAAACACGAAATAACGGTTTATGTAGGATTTCATGGTTAAATATTGTATCCATAATAACAAGTACCTCAAGAGTGGTACCAAAAGTAACTAATAGTGTTTAAATAAAATGGGGTACATAATATTATTGATCAATAATATAAGGAAAAAGTTATTTAATGCAACCTACATCATCTACAAGAACTGAATTTGAAGTTTTTAGTACAGTATTCACTTAAGTGATTTATCTCCGATGTACTTTATTTTATTTTATTTTATTTTATTTTTTGTCAATGAATACAATCGTGTTTAGCGGAAATCAAACGACAACAGGATAATGTAACTAAAGTTGTACACTAGCAGGATCAGGGATTTACTCATTACATTTGCATATTTTAAGGAACAGTGATTATTCCACAGAAGTTTTTAATTTATATGCATATTGTACGTATTATACCTAATCTTAATGCCGTTCTTACATTGCTTATTTTTCCTTGTCTGCATTAAAAAATTATTATCTTATTTATCTTATATCTAAATTATCTTATTTAGATACAACAGTATTTGTACTTCAACTTCTTTTTATTATTGTAACCATAGTAACGGGTTATAAAATATCAGCAAAAGCCTTTCGCTAGGTCACTCATGGTGAAGACATATTCTTACAGAGATTTACGAAGAGCACTTAGGGAAAGGCGCACGTACCATTTCCCTTAAATGTTTGTTGTCATAACTGAAAATTAAGCTAAAAACATCTTTTATTGAAGGAAAAATAATTTAATTGATATTTTAAGTGTTTCGTAAGAGTTTGACTGGCTTTACTTTTAAATTTAATGGGCATAAGACTATTTTCATGAGTTTGTGAACCAGCTTGATCGGATTATGGAAATGGAGATTTATAGGGGTTTATAAGGGTAAAAATTGATTTTTGGCATTTTTCAACATATTTTTTTTATAATTCAATTATTTAAACTGAAATTATTTAAAAGAACTCAAAACAAACAATTCAGCATTTCAAATTTTTAAGCTAGATTAACGGGTTTCAGAGAAAATCCCAAAATATGTTTCTCATGTTATTCTTATACAAAATTGACGAAACCCCTTATCTCGCTTAATTATGACCATTGGTTGATAAAATTTTGTATATACCTTCACTAGATAGGGTTTAACTTATATTTGCTTACTTGTTTGCTTACTACCTATTATAACTAACAATTAAACAATTAACAATTAAAGAGTCAAATTCAATACTTGATTCGATATTTAGGTCCCAGTTATGAGCAATCAATTATATTAAAAAAATTATCGTCATCAACCTAAAGAATTCTCCAACTCCATAGTAAAATTTTGGAAATTACAATGTTTGATAAACAAGGACGACAAAAATATATGATTAGGTTAGATGTTACCGGGTTACTTGGGCGCTCAAGTAAGTTATCACAACAAACAGAATGCACTCTAATTACCCTCAAGACCGTTCATGTCATTAACCTAGGTCATGTCCTGAATTGGTTTGCCCCCTTTACCTAATGAAGATTTTATTTTAGCCATTAATATACAACCGATGTAGTTGCATGATATGGAAATGTAAACCGTTTATATCCATCATAAATATTTTACTTCTCATAAATTAAGATGTATACTAATAGTGATTTTTTTAAATATATTTTTTTATGATGAGATGTAGCTGGCATCAAACTGTAAGCAAATGAAAATATTTGAACAACAAGTATGTTTTAAAAAGAACCTACAAGTAGTAGTTTTATATTTAAAAAAACTTAAAAAATACTAAATAAATCCAAAATTTACTAGAGTGTGTTTGAAATAAACTCAACTTCGCAAAAAAAAAGAAAACGAACGTCTGAAAATCCTAAGATGCAAACCATACCACCTCTAGAATAAAGAGACTATTGACCAATCACTTACCTTTAAAGATTGAAATCTTATACATAACCTAATCTAAATTTTCTACACACTATTAACGTATTATGATTTTTTTACGAACATGTATATTTCCTTGGTATATTTTTCTGGTTTTATAGTATATATTTGCTGGAAAAACTTTATAGAAAACAATAATTTTTTTGCAAAATTTAAGCGCATTTTCAAGTATGTTAATTTTGTTAATTGATCAAGTTTAAGTGATATTTTAAAATTTATATTAATTTTTTTTTTGTGTGTTTAGTCCCTGAACGTGGGATATAGACAGCTCGTGGAATTAGTACTCCATTTACCAATCATTGTTTGTCTAAGGAGACTATAATTTTGATTGTTGCTTTCTATATTCATAATAACTATAAAATTCTCGATTTTTTTAAAAATATATTAGGCCTACATGTCTTACGATTAGTTAGTTAGTACCTGGTTAACCGAGCCTTGCTCGTTGGTTTTAATTCAGTTTTGATATAGTGTCATTAGAGCTATTAAATTTCCCCCAACAACCAACTATACCTCTTCACAGTTAACAGCTGTTTCAAAAAGTCTGCTTAGTATTAATGTTCCTTTATTTTTGTATACCTTTCGTTGTTATTTCGTTACCAAAATAGCAACCCATAAGACCAATGTTAAAAATTACAATTTTTAAACTTAAATTCTGACGAAATTCGATTTTTCCTGGGATGGAGGCCTTTTCTAAACTTTGGGCCAATACACTTTTAATTGCAAAGTTTAAGCAAAATCTGACAGCTAGATTTCGAGATCGTGGAACACACATCCCTTCAGACATTCCTCGTATTATAGTATAGGATTAATCTAAAATCTGTTATGTCGTTATATTAATGGTAAGAAACTCAGGTAAATTTTGGGTCATTTAGGCGGTTTAAAAATTGAGGTTACCTTTATTGTCTTACATTATGTTTGGTATTCTAGACAAAATATTCAAAATTTCTAAGGTGTATCAGTAATTTTCTATTCAAAACCAGGCGTGCGTATAGTTAAAATATTAATAATCAGGCACATTATAGTAAGTAAATTTGATTTTGTGGCGGAACAGTGAGACGAGGGATTCACTCACAAGCTAGTGGTTTTAATTTTATTTACCTATTCAATTTTACGGTGTTGATAAATATGTCAGTAGTACATCAAGTTGAAATTATTGTTTTGGGTATGAGTAGGAAAAGCCAATAATATGAGTATGTTAATTAATTGCAACTGGTGCTAATTGGATATGATGTGTCCTTGAAGCATGCTGCTGGTGAAATTAGACACTTAAATTTGTTTATTCACTTGAATCATAAAAATCCATAGGCCTAGTTTAAAAAGGAAATACATAATTTTTTAGATATTTTTTATTCTTTTTGCATGAAACTTATGAATTATGATACGCGAAATGAGAGTTACAACATGCATGTGGTCCATTTTTTCAACCTTTCTCCTTGTTAAATCAATACTTTTGAGGAAATGTTAACCAAGTAAAGATAGGCCAGCGATATCAGCCATTACTGATATCGCTGATATAGTTGTCAGTTCCCATTCGGATGCAAATGTAAGGGTCAACATCTGGAATGCTCGGATATTTTGAGAAATGGACACTTATAGACACACCGTCAATACCGTCAATTGTATTATGTATTTTAATTGAATTACTTTAACCTTTGAATAAAGAGGTATGTTTTAATCCATAAATTTGAGTATTGTTTGTCAAAATTAATTTTTGCTTGACAAAAAAAAACTATTAATAGGAAGATAGACAACAAATTTACAATTTAACTGAATATTTAACTACAGATACGGTAGTCATGTTTTCCAAAATAAACTTGGTAAAATACTGTAAATTGCATACTGTTAAATTTTAGTTTAACAATGGTTTTAGTTGAGAAGTTTTGCAACATAACTAAACATTTTTCTTACAATAAAATTAAAACTAAACTTTTCTTGTTATACTTATTTTCTTTATACTTTCTTCAAAGATGTCTTAGGAACATTGCTCTTCGATCCTTAACAAAGTACTAGAAAAAATAGGCATTTTTGCATAGATTTTCTAATTTGAATTTAGTTTTGAAATTTGAATTAAATTTGATATTTAATTTAATTTGAAATTTATTTTGAATTAGATTTGAAATGTAAATTTGAGCTAAAGACATAGATTGAGTAGAAGTTTTAAAAATAATTTTTAATAGAAAAATACAATAATAAATCCAGCTATAATAGCTTATTATACTGTCAAATTATGTAACTAAATGGAACATGTGCATACTACTATAAAACAAAGTTAACCTGTGGCACTCTGAAAGTTAGTTCGATAAATAAATTACTTTCATGTATGTTGGAGTTAATGTTATGGAAAACTATATTTCCCGACCGTTTTGCAATATTGTATTATTAAAACACAAACTCAATTTGCGTAAAACGTCCTCTGCCAGAGTTTAATTATTATTTTTATTTATTTTTATTGCATTTTATTAATTGTTATTATCTGCTGTTAACGTCCATTATCCCAAGAAGATTTGGGTTTGAAGATCTATTTATCGATACAGTATAAAAAACATAAACATTTTATGTAGGCCCATTTTTTGAGGTTTGTCTATGCGGATAAGACTTAGAAAATCAAATTTAATATACACATTTTTAATAAATAAATTGAAATGGAATTTCAAGAAATTTATATCCCACAAATCCTTCAGAAAATGAAAATTACATTGAAATTTTATATAATTTACAAAGTATGAACTTATATCTACTCCAAACTGGTTGAAGGAAGTTGACAAATATTATTTCTCAGCTTCATTACAACATTTAGCTTATACCAAAACTAATGTTAAGTTTCAATTTTGAATTGTATATAAAAGTTAAAAAATACACAGATTCTTAAAATGGTAAGAAGTACAATATGATAAAAAGATTTTCACACAGCATAAAAAACCGGAATACCAAAATACAACAACTCCACAGTGTATCATAAATTTCTATGTAGAGTGAAATTTCACCTAATGTTAAAAACTATGAAGTTTGTTTTATCGATGCATCTGAATAACATCGATCCGTCTTGACAGATGGTTTGACTGTCAGGTCGTCAGCCTCCATTTAGATGCAAATTTTGAGTCTGAATTTGGAAAGCAGATATTACGGTCAGGTCAAGTAACTAATATCACATTTGACTTGTTTCTTATCAGAAAGTAAAAGTAAAAATGTGTCAGTTTATAAATAAAGCATAGGTTGAAGAAAGCACCAGGGCAAAAGTTATTCATTTTATTAATCTATATATTAATAGGCAAGTGAATTTCTTTTCCACATTTTTTCTCAGCTTGGGGGCATCGTAGGAGAAATCCGCTCATACCGGTAGAAAGGTATCATCCTGTAGATCAGCAGAATCCATGTTAATTCACATCGGCTTCCCGGGCTACGCCCCACAGGCTTTCAATGTTTCAATGTTAATCAAATGGGAGAAGGATAATTTGTTGAATCATCAGAGATCTGTTGTAATAACAAATGCTAGCAAGTCAGGAAGAACAGATAATACAGTTATAAAACATTTTAAAATTAATTGGCTCGAGATAAACTGAATTTTTGGTCGAATATATACCAGTGGTCGAAGATATACCAATAGTGTGGATCTCTAGTAGTAAGTAATGCGCATTAAGATTTTTGTTTTACTGTTTTATTTTTAAAAATAAACGAAAATCAAAATAAAATCTAATTTATAAAAAATTAAAATACATAAAAATATTGATTGGAATACTCGTATGGTGCAGTTCATTTTCGAATACATTTAATGGAAAAAACAAATCTGCATCAACGTTTTGAATTAAATAGAAAGAAACCTCAAATACTACAAACAAGAGGCTCGCTGTTTCAGTTGAAGCAATCGTAATTCCAATGTTGCAACATTGGGGTAGAATCGAGGTTGGTGTGGGCTCTTAAACTGATTACAAACGGACATGAACTGCACTGCAATAACGGTTGTGGAGTCAGAGAACATTATTGCTGTCACTCGGAAAACTACTCTATATTTTTTATTTGGTGTTTGTGTAAAATTAAGTTATAAGTAATTACACAAGTGCATCGCAAAATATAAACACTGATTGTCATCCTTCTTCTTAGACAAGCTGTAATGGAAAATAAATTAACGTGTGAAATCGTAACAAAACTTTTTATTCAATATTTTATTACATACGATAAACTATTTGCAAATAAAAATTACATAAAAATAGCAAAGATTTCCACATTTATAAGGTATTAATTTTTAAAAACTCTGTATTGTGATAACATTTACATTTATGGCCAAGCATACTAAAAACAAAAATTTCTGTGTATGTAGATTGTGTAAACAGAAATATTTTACTGTATGTGCTGTATAAAAAATCATCATATTTTAATTACTTGCCTTCGGCAAGAAGAATAATAGGGCTGTCGAGTTATCAAAGTTTTAAGTTTCTTTGAAATGATATTTTCTGGCATAGTTTTCTGTGGAGGAATATCACAAACTTTCCCAATATTCAACAGCCTGCGTTTATTCCCTAGTTTTGTTTCCAAGAAAACCAACTTATATCTCATGGCTGTTTTGTCTGCAATATTATATATTATAAAAATTCCCTTCTTTTACAGGGCGAACAATTAACGAGATCATTCATTAAAACCCTTATAAACCAAACCATTTACAAGTTGCTATTGATCTTTTGTAAATTTTTAGCAATATGAAATTTCTATGTTCTAGGGAATGGGTAAAATATGTTTCATACTACCCCCCCCCTCCCTTAAAAAATTCACAATTAGTTCAAAAAATCTTAAAACAAAAAAACTATAAAACTATTACAATTACTATAACAATTATTACGCAGCCCGCATTAGATTTCTCATTATTAAAGTAAAATTTGTATGATTTCATAACTACAAAAAATTACTTTTCTTTTTAAAAACTTTTTACCTATAGGCCCTACCCTAATTAGTTTTAGTCAAAATGTTTGCGTAAATTTAAATATTTTGAATTATTTTTAAAAATGTCAATACATTTTATAACTTTTCCTACTTGGAAAATGGAGTTGGCTAATGAAAAAATAGTTTACCTCTCTTTTTTTTTTTTTTTTTAAGAGGTTGGCGGACCTTTTTTTGCCTTACTTTGCCCCGTCCACATAGACTATTGATCTGTGCGTGGAACGTATTAGACAAAGTAAGGGGGTGAGCCGCTACAGTACAAGGTGTAAGGTACTAAAAAGGTGATAAAAGTCACTGGCAGAACGCGGATTCGAACCCACGACATCGCTGCCATGGTCCCGAAGTCCGGCGCGCTAACCACTACGCCACCGACTCACCCAATTTACTATACTACACAGTCACAATTTACGAGAGCTGCAATTGTCGATCATTGAATCGAGTACCACCCATTACCCTGGGTAAAACTCCCTCCCAAAACAACATCTGTCAATGAGTTTGATTCAGCTGGTAAAAGCCAATTAGCTAGAGAGTCTCAACTCGGATTATTACACAGCCCGCATTAGATTCCTCACTTAATTTTCCAGCCGTCACTACTCTTCTGGGAATTACTATTGCTATGAATTTATCAGAAAAATCATCCATTATAAGTCTGATTTTCAAATTAAAACACCTTTTCACATCAAGTTATTTGGGTTGCCTAGCATGATTTTTAAGGGATTATATTTTTTACTAAAACAAATAAAACTACTTTTTCGAAGTCTTGTAATAACGGTTTTCTGAAGATATACACCGCTGAGAAGTTCTCTGAACAGTGACACCCATTTCGGGTTACTTGTTCCTAGAATCAAGGCAAATAAAATTTCCAAAATATTACCTATCTCTATGAGTTGGCGGTACCCTGTTATAATAATTATAACAGGGTACCGCCCTGTATCACTAATTTATACTAATTTATCAATACAGATAAATTATTTATCTGTATTGATAAATTAGTAATTTCGAATAATATTAAGAAGGCTGTAACTGACATACTTTTTGCTAATTTTTTTAGTAACATTTTATATTTATATTACGCCATCTTTGGACGGATGAATCGATGAAATTTTAAAACTGTGAAGTTTATGAATAAAAAATTATGTGCCTCATACAACTCGAAATCTTGTCCAGTACATATTATTCCTTAAGTGGGGATTGTAGACCAGGAATTGTTACTAAAATTAGTAAACTCACCGTCTATACAGCAATCCTTTGAGTTCATATGAGAACAATTTGTTTCGCCCCTCTCCTAGGGGCATCAACAGCGCAGTACTGACACGAGGTTAAATCATTGCAAACGTTAAGTTCTTGTCAGCGATAAAATTAATATTACATTCACATTTAACACGCACACGACATTTAACAAAACACGAAAGTTTGCATTTAAGTTTACAAATACACATCCTGCGCGTATCAACTGGCCCCTAACCTCGCTTTCCACGAACGCGTACCTGCTATTGTATTCTATTTATTTTTGCACCTTAGTAAATTTTCAAAATTACTTATTACTTATCAATCTTGTAAATATTTTTTCATCATACCACTGCGATAAACGTTGTTTTCGGAACCGTCAGCTGTGATCGAAACTAGTTGATTCCCGGTGGGTTGGATAAACGTGTTGGTAAACAAAGTTTTCGGGACTAGTCCTCGAAACAGTGGTTTTCGGGACTAGGCCGGAAAAAACTTCCAATGTTTAACACCACTAGCGCTGATATTCTGCTTACAGTAACTTAAGCCTCGTTGACTCCAATATATAAATGTCAAACAGCTGATTGGTTAGTTGTAAATAGTTCAAATACAAGTTAAACAAATAACAACGTAAGAGGGGGTATATAGGTTAAAATTTATTAATTTTTATCCAAACTGTATATTTATTAAAGGTGGTATGATGAAAAGTACTATTCGTAACTCGTCCGAAAGTGGTATATCGGTGCTTGATCGAATTCAAGTACTCGGCTTCGCCTCGTACTTGAAACTCGATCTTGCACCGATAACGACCACTTTCCGGACTAGTGACGAAATATACTATAAATGATTTCTAAATTCATGTTCAAGGTAAACAAAATTTTTTCCTTGTGTATTTCAAAATATTTATACTTAAAATAAAGAACATACATTCATTTTAATTTCACATTGTGTAATAAAACATGAAAAATTTGTGAAAAAATTAACAGCAACCAAAAAAGGATCATATTAATTACTGTTTATATTAAGTGATTATTCATTTAATTTAAATGTGTGGTGTTTAATTTAACACAACCATATTTTATTGAAGTCTACATTTCCTAGTATAACGTTTACATGTACTAAAAGTAATCTTAAACCGAGAAGTTATCAAGGTAATGATAAAACTGAAATATACTGTATTATTAAGGGAAACAATCAAGCCTTTAATTAAATTCACATACTTCGCTATAACATTCATGAAAAAATTGAAATTACTTTTAAAATATTACTTACCTTGACCCAACAACTATTATAATGTTTAGAGTAATATTCAATTTGTTCAAATACTTTCTGTTATAATGAAGAATTACAAAGAGTCTAATACTTAATCTGATTGGTCTTTTAAAAGTAAATCGTATATTTGGTGGTATAATATTTTATGTCGTTCATTATGATTATTCCATTACTGTTTTATGATTTATATTTATTGCAACATAAAGATATATCAAATATTTAAAAAATATATTTATGTTTTATTGTTTAATGACATTTACCTTACTGATCATGAATTAACCTACAGTACCACGTTAACCGAGCCTTTCTCGTTGATTTTAATTCGCTTTTGTTATAGTGTCGTGGTAATCAAGCTATTAAATTTACACCAGACTCTTCACAGCTGTTGACAGCTGTTAAAAAAAGCTTAAAATGAATCTTTTTTTAATTTCATTTAATAATAATTATTATTTTAAGATTTTTAAACTTATTTTTTTGCCAAAAAATATAGTTAAATGCAATGTTTAAGCAAAATATCCCCACTAGATTTCGAGATTATGGAAAACACATCCCTCAGACACTCCTCGTATCATAATAAAGGGTTTGCTAACAACCCCCAAGACAAGAAATGTTTAGTGTTTAGGGTAAAAATAAAAGAAATTTAAATTGCATTTTAAATTTGATAAGTATATACAGGTCTTCCGCGATGGTGGTATTTGTTTTAAATTTCGTTATTATGTGAAAATAATTATGTAATACATTAAATAAAACACAAACTAACGCAAATTGATATGAACATTAAGGAATTTTACCTAAAACTTTTCCATCAATATCCTGTAAAAGAGTAATCGGTGTGATGCTTCAAACTAATGGACTATTAGATGCGGTTTATCTGAACAATAATTCAAATTAACGGCAGTTCATTTGACATTTAACTAACCGATTCAATATATTTACTTTCAAATATTTACTCTGTTCAATAATGGTGCAATTAGTTAAGTACCCATTAAACGTTCAGTGCAATGCTGGTGTTGATTATTGTGTGGTTTCATATATTTCTACCACAATAATTTATTTTGTATACGACTACTAAATGCTTGTATAAACCGATATTATTCGAGTGCATTACATAATGTTCGATATTGAAGTAATCAAAACATTCATAACTTAAATTATCTCTACCGATCATGGAAAAACCTATATAAATGATTTCTTAAAATTTAAAAAAGTTCTTCAAATTAAAAAATTAAAACCTGTCAGTGTCGTTTAATGCCACAAATTTAAAGCGAAACAGTTTGTCTTTTTAATGTTTATTCAAATACACCTGACACATTAGGTTTTTTTGTTGTCATCGCTGATATAGTATAGTAATACACACCAATGATAAACTTATATGTCCTCACCCGGGTTCAGCGTTAAACTGCGCTCCAGGTGTGTTCAGCCTATCGGACAGTATCCGAGCCTGCCGTCTGGTGGTTGCCGGAGTCATCCGTGTCAAGCTCTTGGCAGGGGAGAGGAAGGTGATCCATCAGGGACAATGCGAGATTAGCAAGGATGAAGCAATATCCGAAGAGAGACACATGAAGACGCGTTGTTTTTTAGTGGACACGGTCTGTGAAAAGATTATGGACGATGAAGGCAACTAGGATTGTTTATCACTGTTCGTCCGGGTCATCCTCCTGAAAAAGAAAACCGATCTGGACCGCGAAGTGGCCCAGATCCCTTGGCCGAGCGGCTGGATAAGGAGCGAGCCCCACGGCCTTAAGCCAAATTTAGGCGTAGTGTGACGTAATGACAAACTATTCCATTCTAGAGTCCTAAGATCAGAGATGGTTTTTTAGTGGGTAAAACCTTTTTTAGGGGAGTCTCACACTACAGGCTGGCCACCTGTGTGCGTAATTGCATTTTCCCTGCCCCTCCCCAAAAAATATAATAATAATAATACAATGATGATTAATGTAAAAATGTGTCGTTTTCAATTAAATTAAAAAATGAGAAGAGCATACTTAATAAAAAACCGTTTTTAAGCAAAACAGCCTGTTAGAGCGTCGGTCGAGTGTAACCAACACGCCTACTAGGTGAGCTCTGACACCGGCAAATTGCTTTTGTTTGCCAGCGAGCGGTTAGACGCGTGGTGGGCGGCTGCGGCTGGGCCTACAGCAAACTCCCACCCACAGGAAGAGAGTTACATGCGATCAACCTCACCTTGCTGAAAACTGTTTACTGTCGGAAAAGCAATGAAAAATAAGTTCTTGTGATACATTTGGTTCTAAAAAAAATTACTTTGTTTATTCTTCTTTACGTTAAGCTTAACACTGTACAGTAAAATTTAATCTAATTTTTTCAATTATTTTGGATAGAAAGTTTTTAAACTTGGAATAAATTGTATAGTTGGTTTCCAAACAGAAAAATTCTATATTACTCCAAATTTTAGTTGATAAACCGATATCGAAACTTGTATATATTTAAGGTTCTATATCTATCCCTATACCTTAAAGGTAAGTATTATAAAAATAGTTAATGGCAGGATTATTATGATTTGTAAAATAGTTTCAAGTAAAAAACTAAATATTTTCAAAATGTTTTTTTTCAAAACATTTTAATAAGGTTTGCATGATTTTGGGATACTTTCTGGAACGTAATTGCCCTATCCTACGGAAAGGACTTCGCGATCATCAATCTTGCAGGAAGCGATTCTCTGTAGTAAAGAATCATCTAAATTAACTAACCTCTAAATACTATGATTTTAAGTGTTGCAGGTTGCTTGCAAGAAATCCTCCCACATATGTATTGTGAAATATATTTGGTTCAATATGTGTAGTAAATGGATATCAACTGATATTTAGAGTTGAACCACCTATACCATGTGACAGTACGCTATCAAAATTAATGCCATTTTCTTAAAATTTAAACAAGCTGTCCCAAAACTACACAAACCCAAACTTAACCTTAGCCAGTTATATTTTTAACCGAAAATTTCAAATCTAAATCTCTTCCTGTTTCAAAATTACAACTATTAAAAATTTTTAAAGTAAAAAATCTAAAAAGAGACAAATTTTAGAAAATTGTAATATAAAACTAAAATATTGTAGAATTTAATTAGTTTTAAATAAGCAAATTATTGAAAATTAGTATGTTTTCGTTAGTAAAAGGTCTTATTTAAGTTATTTCCAATGTATATATTTTTGAGGCTGCTGTTAAAAAAATTAATTTTAAAATTTGTTGCTGTTTATTGCAGTTTTATTAATTTGCCATTTTTGAAATATTTAATTTAGAAAATTTTTTATGGCCGCGTTTTGAAACTGGAAAAGATGTAACTTTAAAATTTTCAGTTAAAATCTAACGAACTAACGTTAACCACCATAATAAATTTTATACAGGGTGTCCCGGAACTCTCTGGTACCCAATTGTATATTTGTTCCTTGCATTGAAATCATACATAGGAAGGGTAAAAAATGCTTCGTTAAGCCGCTAGCCACCATTTTGTTTTTTATCATAATAATTTTTATCCCATTAACGAATTAAGTTCATATTAAGTTCATATTTGGTATGTCCATTTTCCACACCAATGTCCATTTTCATTAAAATAAACTCTATTGAAATGTATGTTGTTGTTTTAAATTTTTACATAAAACCCAGCATAACATTTAATTGGTTTTGTGTAGGTTTTATACTTAATATTTTTACACAAAACAAATACACTAAATAATTCTGGTGGTCTAAAGAAGCCCATGGCTAAGGCAAGAGGGTTTACCTTTAGTGATCGGTTTTTTCTTCAGTTATAACCGTGTTCTGCTATACCAGCAGAATGGTATGCCAGGTGTTAGTAATGACTGACTGTTGTATTCGCTAGATAACTAAATCATCAATATTTAGCATTCTTGGGTCTTTTTGTAAAGTTCTAGTAACTATGGCAGTAGGAGATATCATTATTTTAAATTTTATTAATATATTTCCACACTTGTTTTATTTCATCGCTAAGGTCTATCTCTGTATTTAGCATTTTGAAATTCTTGTTATTATTAACCAATACTAATTTTACTCTTATCAACGGCTACTATTGCATCTGAGAGCTAAGTGATTTTTTTTTTAAGATATGATTTTTAAGATTTATTATTCCTTAGAAATGTAAACATTTCTTTGTATTTGCATCACCGGTATATAAATATATGAAAACCCATTTGATATTTTAGATGTTTGTGACTACACAGTGACTAATCCCTAAACAACACCCTCCTCTACCTTTACCTACTTAGTCTCCGAAAGGAAATTAATTTATAATAAATATAAAACGAGTTATTTTAAATTTAAAATTTTAAATATAGCTCTTTTTTTTAATAATACATCACTGGCACATTACGACCACATATTTTATTATAATAATTTACAAAGGGAGTTGACAAGTGGTCATGAGGGCAGATGATTAAACGCCGCATGACGCTCATTTTATGATTTATCTCTGACATAGACCGCAGCTTCCGCTGCCCTGTCCTCCCGGACATTTTTACACCCCACTTCCTACTTAACTATAGTTTCTGGAAAAGTTTAAACACAAACAATATATCTTCATAGCTGACATCCATCTTGCATTTCAATTATCACATTATAATACTTAAATTGCTTGGCAATACCGTTAAAATTCGGCAGACGTAGGTGTCAAAAAATAAGTATTCGTGTATTATGGAACTATTAATGTTATGTTTGAAACTCACATTATGCTAATAATACCAAAACAAGCGATTAATTTTAATCGTTTTGATAACCTGAAGGCAAGTCGTCCTTACTTTTCGTTCGTTTGCTGGATTTTTTAGTTTTTTTTGGGTGGGGGGGGGAGGAAGTTCAAATTGTTGTTGTCAGTCTAAAACATTCTAAAGCCCTATATGTTTTTAACAGTATCCTTTTACCTTTTCCAAAACAGTTCTAATTATTTTGTTCTTAAACTTGAATAAGCTATATAAAATTAGTATTAAAACAGCTTATTTAATATGTTTAAAATTTAACAGTGTCTGTGGCATCTCTGATGAAGTTGGCCAAAAATTCCACCGAAATTGTTACATTTTAAACGAATTAAGTTCAAAATTCCCAAAAGAGTTTCAATTTTAATTTTAATTTTAATTATTATTTATCCACTTCTTATTAAAAACAAAACCAGAGAATATAACCTTTTAAGTTGTATAAAGGTTATCAAAGAATATTTTCCTTAAGATAATGATTATTTGAGAATGATCCAAGAGAACAAGGTAAGTTACTGGCCTTCATAAGAACTTTTACAGGTATTTTAGCTGGATTGTATTGCCAAATGGCTGGTTTACTGGAATTCGGACTCGTAAAATGCTTCTTTGGCAAAACTCTTTAGTCTTGCATTTGTTTTTTATGTTATTTTATAACATTCTAAATTACCTAAAAGACCAAAAGTTATGCCAGAACTAAGGCAGAAGTCACTGCCATATCTACTTGAAAATCTGTTTTTATCATTCGATTGAATTTCTATGAATTTAACTTTTATATGCAGGTGATCGCCATATAGTCACTATAGGCAATATTATCTGTGTATCCGGTCAATTACACCCATTCAAGCCAACGTGGTACAGCCATGTTGCAGCAACGATATTCAGCTTTAAAAAACAAATAGTTTGTTTTTCCTACCATGTAGTTCAACCTATATAAATTTAAAACTCTTCTGCCGTGGCATAATATATAGGTGTATATTGTTATATAGACTATTGACTTACCTTGAGTCATATATGTTGTGATTTTTAGTGTGTAATCGTACATCATTTCAGAAAAAATAATAAATACAATAATTATGACTTATATATCTTTATAGTATAAAACAATAATTTTATAGTATTAAACGCGCTTTTTGTTTTTATGTATTTAAAAATAATTTATGCAGTATTAGCCTTTAAAAATGGTTAGAAATTAGGTTTTCAAAATTAATATTAATAAATAATGTGTATAACTTTCTTTACACTTATATCAATAAGAGATTGACAAGGTGTCAATTCAAGTGATTACCACGTAAAGAAAGTATTTTCATTCTTTTAATTTATCATTGTGTCTTAACTTATCTTAATTTTTTGTCTTATCCCTTGTGGTTAGTTAGAGAATGACATGTAACAGACATGTAAACAGATTTAAAACAGTTTTCTAAAGATTTATGTAATTAATAATTAATAAAGGGTGCCCTACCTACTATAAGTAATAGAATGTGATAGTTATATGTCAAATGACTTATTGCAATTTTTTTTTTTAGCAATAAAATAAAAATGGAAACTGTTGCACACTACATCAGATTATTTTTTAGGTTAGTTTTGTACGACACAATCACAAAACAGAGGGGCTAACCTTGAATGAATCGTATTTACAACGAACAAAAAAAAGAAGAGATTCAAGCACATTCAAACAGTGCATAGTTGAACGGGAAAAGTAAAAACGAATATAAACAACAAATTTGCTTCATTTAAACAAGCTCAAGCATCCGCTTAAAATGTTTTGAACCGAGAAAAACGATTAAGTACAGAAGGGAAGACTTTAAACACATTTCACAAGTGTCAAAACAAATGTTTGTCCCCAAACAATGGAGCGAGCTTTTTTAAATTCTCAACAAATGTTTAAGTAACAATCGTTGGTTCATTTAAATTAATTCCCTTATTTAATTAGTTGTTGTCTTATTAGAAATAAATTTACATTAAGACAGGTAAGTTTTTTAATCTATGATATATGCATTGCTTATATAAATTAAATTGCATTTATAACTGTGATAGCTTATGAACATTAATTGACTATTTTAGTCACTTTTCCTCTTTTGACATGAAGAAATTGTTACCACATTTAAATAAATAAATAAGATACACATCGACGTGTTATTACACCAGAAAAATAACATTAGCGAGATTTTCAAATATCCATCCAAGGTTACCGGAAAACCAATGATTTCTGTGAAAACTATATTTATAGAATTAATATAGTACTTTAAGTCTGGTTGAAAATTCTAGGCATTACAAAATACTAAACTATGTCTATGATGTAAATCTCTATGTTAATACGAGTATTATCTCTATCATACCAAACATTTAATAAAATATAAGGGATACATACTAAGTTTAAAGTAAACTTAGTATCAAAATATACTTAAACTATAATAATTACAATAAACAATAAATTTATCTTTCAAAATTACATAAAATCGATCGCAGTACACATAACATCATGGAGAGGAAATGTTATACTTTCAAAGTTTAGATGTAAACTGAACTAAACTCAAAATGTATAGATTGAGAATGTAATGGTTTACTTTAATATTATCATTAAATCTTAACATAAGTATTATTTTTTATACTCAGTCGGAGTGTACTACTTTGTATTCATGTTCTGCAGTTTAAGTAGCATTCTAAATTTATACTATTAGTCATATTTAGTTGAATATATATAATTATGTTTTAATTTAAACAAATAATTAAAGTAAACTTTATTCAGGAGAAAATATATTTTACTTTGCTTTTTGTAAAAGTTAAAAATGACCTCGTTTTTTTAATTCACACCAATCTGGATAGTGCAATAACCTATCTCACAATTGTAAACTATATTTATAAATTGATATTAACACTGAAAACCCTAATATATTGATGTCAGTCGTGCGTCCACCCCCTGCGATCCAGCGGTGACGTCACGGCTGATGATCTGTCGCCCCACGGCAGCCGGGCCCTTGGGGTCTGGCCATGATGAATGTGTACGTTTGTTGAATGTATACGTTTCAACCGAGTACTGTTTAATAATGAAAGCAATTTCATAACAAACAACGACTTTGTATGTGCAAAACCCGAAATAAGCAAGATTTCTCACCATGTACTTCATCTTTAGCAGTAACCTTCTATTTAGGGGGTTGTAACCAATTTAATCTTCAAATTTTCATATATGTCTTGAGTTTGATTATATCCTCCTGATTATATACGTATTAAATGTGGCAATGGTGTAATACGTCACGTACTTTAAAATAAACCTTCATATATGTTGGAAACTCAATAATAAAATATGGAATCAGAAAATATGTTCAAGTTCTGAATGTCGAAAGAGGGGTTGCCGTTATACTGTTTAGTTAGTATTAGGAATATCCAGTGCCTGCGCTTAATGTTATACGGACATTCAGATGCAAATATTATAGCAGTGCTGGAATAGGCAATGATATACGCAAGTTCAGGCGGTTACAATATGCTTAATGCAGTCTCCCTGATGCCTAAAGAAATAAATACAATGATCGAATATTTACAATACACAGGGAAGGAATAAAGTCTGTACACGACATAAATTTAAAAGTATTTACCTGATAAAACTACAAGTTTGCAACTTCATTTAGGGTCTTAAAGTATACTTCCCAACGTACTTATTGTTCTTAAACCTTCAGGGGATTTACTGCAGCACAATGCCGCAAACCCGACCTTAATAAGACGAAGTAGTAAAAAATGGCTGCGATCAATATCGCCAAGGATAAAAAATTTAAACTCAAGATAAGTTTGACCTTTTGAGGTCTGATTTTTCTCAAATTGCTGAGTATGCAAAGCCCTTTAAAATGACGTATCATATGACATAGGCCAATACATTTTCCCTGACTACACCTACTAGGGACGTTCCCCCTTGGAGGATCAAGGACAATGGGAAGTATATTATATTATAAGACCCATAATATATTATAAGTATATTATAAGACCCAAAATCAATTGTAAGCTTTTAGTTTTATTACTTAAATACATTCAAAATTATTATATAGTTTCCAGACTTTTTCCCACTTCGTATTTACAATCTGGATTGATACCCCTGACACCCGTACTATTTATTATTCCATGCAAAAATTATCAAAATGCTCGTAGGTTGAATACTACCAATACTATTTATGAGTTCTAAAAATAAAATAATACAAATTTTAATGAAAAGTGTGCCGAATATAAAAACCCCATGATAACTGAAGATATATTAAACATAAATATCAAATGGCACTTCAATATCGGTTTTAGAGAGATCGCTTGCTTATAAATAATGCATTATTCGAATCATGGTCAGGGGCTACTTGATAATGCAAGACCTACCTGCAATATTGTGGAAATTGTTCAATAAAAAAGCTCATCAAGTTTGACGACAAGGATTTCTGATTATAAATTAAATTATGTAATAATAATCGAGGTATAAAATTACTAACCAAATATAGAATTCTTTATTGTTTTGGGTACAACATTAAAATTTGTATAAAATATTACCTTAAAAACACCTGTAGCAGGATTATCTATTCATTATTTTTTGTCCACTTAATTGTCCTGTTATGATAATAGTTTTCACTTTAACTACTATTGTATCATTTAACTTTCTCTAGTAGGCCTATTTTAAGTATGGTTTTTTATGGAAAAATGTAAGATTTTCCCTAGCCAAAGGAGCTTAACACAAAAGACATTTAATCATTCACGAATCGGGTTTTCCAGCCCAAATCGAATTAGTTCATAACTCCAGTGAGAAGCCTTCCAAAAAAATTTAATTTAACAGTAGAAAATTTGTACGTGCCACACAGTCTGCAGTCATTGGTATTTACCTACTTCAAAAACTAATCTCTCTGTCATATTTTTTTGCTGAATTTTCAAAAAATGAAAACCAGTCATAAAAGTTTTTTATCGTATAGAAAACGAAAGTTAAGAGCTGAATCACACAATCAAAGCTAACGGAGTAAAATAATTTTCAACATTTTACATTTCCTATGTAATAAAAAACTACAAGTATAACGCCTTTTTCCATAAATATTTTTCCGCAATAAAATATGGTTAGGCATAGTAAAAACGTCCACCAATCATGACTGTCATGCAACTATTGCATAGTACGGTGTGTAATTCGTTGATATCCATTGCATGTTTATTCTCTTTTAGATAGAAAATATATGTAATATTTCTAATACATTAACTTTATTGTAAAAAGTAAACTTAGGTGAGGACGATCCACAAAACAGGATACGTGGTTGTCACTGGGGACAGGTTCCCGGAACCAGCTGCAGGCTGCAGTGTTACAAGTCAGTACTATAGTCTGACTTAATGACACACACTTTGAGCTACAAAAACAAAGCATTAATTTTGAAGATATTAACGACTCATGCTATACATAGCTTGCTAATATGAAACATTGTCGTTTGGTTTAATCTAATTTCATTTTTTAGAAAATCTTTCAATTTTTATTACTAATTATTTTTTATAAAGTTTTTTATATAAGAGATCGTTTATCATCAAACAACAAGCCACCCAATGCGATTAATTGCGCTACATATGTATTAGTAGTTTTGGTTATAAAGGTTAATACGATGTAGATGTGCCAATCTTTGCCAATTCAAAAACTTGATAATTTTTTATGGGGCTGCTTGGTTAAAATACAATGCCCTTGCAGAAATTAAACGTAATGTTTTACTTAAAACTATCCATGTTTACATTTAAAAATATATTTAGGTCCAAACTACTTTAATTTACTGCTTTTTTAACTATATACTCTATTTTTATGTTAATAATGTTTTTGACGATTGTTAGTTATACATACATGTAAATAGGTAAATATGTTTTTAAATAAACTAATTTTATTATTAAATTGTTACTACTATTAGATAAAACTTACATTTTAGATAAAATTTAGGTACAATTTAAATACGATTATTTGTCATGGACATTTATAACACCAATGTCCATCCCCAAAGTAAAAATTATTTTTTCCAATGAATATTTTCAATATGATGACTAAATATGATTAAATTTCAAAACTAAAATATCTTTAAACCTGTAAATTTTATTAAAATTTTACAAGACACAAAAAAGTTGACACATTTAATTATCTAAACAATGATACCAAGTTTGTAAGGATCTCACAACAAATAATGGAGTTATTTTGATTTTCCAGCAGAGAAACGTTGATTTTGCATTACAATTTATCCGAATTTTGGCTATTTTTATGGAAAAACACAATAACTCCATTATGTGTTGTCAGATGCATGCAAACTCCGTATCATTAGTTATACAGTATAATTAAATTACAGTGTGAAAATGATTTTAATTGTTTTAAAAGAAAGCTCAAGGCATTCATATTGACAAGTCTTTTTATTCTGTTAAACATTTTATTGAGAATAGACTAATGTAATTTAAGTTTCTCATAAATTTCGTACAGTAATTTATTTTGATTTGTTCTGACGCAAGCCTATGCATGTAAATATGTTTTTGTCGCAATAAAGGAGATTTGTTTGTTAGATGTTTGAATTTGTCAACTTTTTGTAACTTGTAAAATTTTGATACAATTTTACGGTTTTAAGATATTTTATTTAAAATTCTTTTAATGGTCGACATTTAAAAAATATACATCGCAGTCAAATAAAATTGTTATTGTTAAGATAGAAATTGGTATTATAAAGGTCCATGCCAACGTTTCTACACCAATCTATCACTGAATTAAAAATTACTAAGTGAAAAAATGGCGGATATCTGGGTAAATAGGTATATTAGGACATACCTTCATATGAACTTTTTTGCTTATTTTGACCCAATAATCCATGTTATGAGGTTTGGTGACGGACTTTAAAGACACCCTGTATCTATATAACCATACACAGGTAATACAAACATTGCTTCAAAGGTAATTTGTTTCTTAATCAGGTTAATAGGTTATGTTTAATACACAAAATTCTACTAACTTTCGTAAGGAAATGATAGCGAAAAAAACTTTTTCAAAAGTATATGTTACCAAAAATAAAATATGTTCAGCTCTTTCAAATAACACTTTCGTTTCAATATTTTGAACGACCCATTAATTTTTGAAAAGGTAAATACTAGTACATTTTTTTTCATAAGTTTTCGATAAACCAGAATCACTTTAGGGAACATTTCGTTTGAGGTAAAATCGAACGCCAATTTACAATCTGCTCATTTCCGAGTTGTCGTTTCGCTCAATCAACGTGTCTAACGAGGCGGTTTCGCTTCCCTACAATTTTCAGTATATTAACTTGTATTAATATACTTTTTAATCAATTTGAACTCATTTAATCATCGAATAACTTCCAAAATAAAACAAAATAAAATAATTATGGGTTTTACATATGAGATTTGATTGAAAATGCACTTTAAGCGCATGAAAGTAAAATATGATAATTAAATACTTTCGTTTCAGCAGACATGCGTATTCAGCGAATTTCCAAAGAGATTTGGTGGTTTTTTATTCCCCCATAAACACCATGGGAAAGAGGATTTGGATTAGAAAATGTTTTATTTTTTTAGTGTTTGAGTTTGAGTATTTCTTTTGTTTAGCAAAATAAAGCGAAACACAATCATTACAAATCAAATATTTTTTTATCATATTGCACTATTAACCATGACAATTTTTAAATAATTATTGATATTTATTCCAATTAAATTATTATATCACAAATAAATACATTACAATGCGCCCCTTCTAAAATATAGATTTTGTAATCGGTTTTACCCTAAAATATTTATTCTATACAAATATAATACCCGTATTTTTATATTTAGTGTACCCTTTGAATGGTTAACTAGAGGTTATAAAACGTTATAAAATTTTATTGTGTGCCCGTCCTAAACACACAGAACCCCCGTACTAACCTCCCATTCACTCCCCAACAAACAAAATCAATTTTTCGGTGGTTGAGCTCATAACCTCATCTTACTGGAAGTTACAGTGTGTATCACACTATCTGTTTAAAATATATAGATTATATAGGGTACCGTATGTTATGGGGTATATAAGTCATTCACTAATTTTTTATAGTTTATCTAAACTACAATAGCTTCCCACTGAGGAAAGAATGTATATTATATTTTTATTTAATATTTGAGCGTATCTACGCCAGTGGCATTTTTTACGTTTTGACAGGAAATGATACAAACCCCGGTCTTGTTATTATATAACATCGATCCGTTTTAAAAAGCATCATTAATTAATAGTCTAATGACAAATGTCAGCTGGGTACGGAATCGACCCTTTAAAAAGCTACTACCTTTTCTCAGGATCGAACCAGCACAACTTAAAATAGGCCTATATTATTTTAGATTAATCATTAGTTCTTTCCAACCCTGTGCAATCGTGCAATACTCTCTTATACAACATATATATACATAATTTATTTATACAAAAATATAAACGAATTAACTCCTTCATCCCTTAAAGCTGCTTTTTAACACATGTTGCTTACTTTTAACAAAATGACAAGTTTTTTTACAGTTTATGGTATTTTTTATTTAGGCTATAACAGTTTGGTTTAAATCAGTTTTGGCATTTTGTTTTAACAAAAAATTAATAATGTAAACATTTTGTGTAATTTGACTTTCATAACTTTAGGTGCCACATAACTCAAAATCTTGGTTTTTAAATTTAGAATAATGTGTTATTTTCACTTTTAAAATTTGAGTTGAGGAATTCAGATAGTTTCTTTTACCCTGTCAGACCAGGGTGCATACTAGTACCCTCAGTGGTGCTGAGTTGACCACAATATTGTCACCACTATAAATGTATATGTCTTTTGTAAAAACTGTTCAATAACTTTTTTCTAAAATTATTTTTTATGTATCTTTCAAACCCTAATTACGGTACTAAAAATTGCATAGGCCTACAAACGAACCCAAGTGAATTTGCAAAAGGTGTTGTTATGTAATGCCACTTTGAATAAATACTCATTTAATTAAAGAATCATTCAAAATTTCACCTTTCTCTAGTTAACAACTTTCTGAAAATTAAAAATCGTGATATATTTTATTAGTTAAAGGTGTAATAAAAACTTAGGTCCTACCTTTTTCAATAATGAAATTATATTTCTTTCCCAACATAATATATTGTTTAAGGTGAGCCCATCTCTATTTAATTTCAATCTCAGACAGTTACATCCGCAGACCCCCTCCTCCACCACCTCTCCTGTCACTGCCACCCCCGGGTTCTCCTCTATACTTGCACCACGTCGGTGGCTCCGGCGTCACCCTGGCCCTCCCCGCTTGCTCCCTCCTCTCTCTGCGTCGGGCCAGACGCCTCGCCGCTCTCTGGAATCGCTCCTCCCTTCTTCGCAGCATATCCTCTTGCATTACGTCCACAAAGAGTGCTCTAGGAGGGATATTCCGGTTGATCGGCCTCATCGGTGTGTGCCACCCGGGTGGGATCTCGGATATGGTGGGCACCTCGAAGGTAGCGTCGAGCCCGGGCGCGGCTCCTCCGGGGGTCACTTGGAATGTGGCGTTCAACCCCGGCGCTGCTGCGAGGACTGGCGCACCTACTGGGTAGATGGGACTACCGGGACTATCGGGGCTGCCGGGGTTCCCAAAAGGTCCCGGTCCAGCACCATAGGCAGGGCCAGGCTGTGGGCTCGGGGGACTCGATGTGGCCAGAGGAACGGGTTCAGGATGGTCCAAATAGCCGTATTGCGGGCTGTTTGGTGATGACTGGGCGATAGGACCACATTGGATGGCATTCATTAAAACTGGCGATAGCTCAACTCTGTCCGATATAACGTACGTGTCATTGTGGTCTGGATCAGGGTATGGAAAGTTCTGTGGAATTCCCACCTCATACGTCTCATTCAGCCCAGGTCCTACCTCGTAGGTATCATTCAACCCGGGTTCTACATCATAGGTCTCATTTAATCCGGGTCCTTCTTCAGAGGGCACATCCACTAATGGTATCACCTCAAAAGTACCATCAAGGTTATATGATACTTCCAAACTATCTGATAACACCACTACATTGGGGTCTTCTGGATCAACGTATGGGAAGTTGATGCTCATCTTGAAAATAACACTTGAATTTAGTTGCTTGACATGATTTTTTGATTTTGTTACCTTGGTAATAGTTTTCTCCATATTTTTATTTGACATTTCGGATTTTTACTTTTATCATAGAATTTTAGTTTTAAGAGTACTTACTTATTTTGTCTAGTGGTTATCTTTTTTTCTGTCCAGAAATTAAATAAACCATAAGTTAATTTTAACACAAACACAATTATTCTGAGAACTCATAAGCTGTTTTACAATTTAAGTTTAAAAAATATTTACTTACCAAGAGTGTTTTAGCTTTCTTGTTTCGGAGTGTTCTTTTTAAACGACGGCTGCCCCTCACATTCTCTAATGATATGTGGGAAAAACTTATATGCTTTTTATGCCCATGAGCTGCTCCTAAAAAAATATTTTTTATTTTGAAAACACCTAAAAATTGTGCTGATATTATGATCTACTTTTCTACAGAACTAATGTGTTATGACATTTTTTATCCGTTATAACGATTGCTCCTTGCATTTAAATGGTTTGAATTCAGCTTGTGATGCATGTTTATGCTAATTATGTATGTTTTTATATAATAGTAACTTTTAATAATACATTTTGTCTATCACTTATATTTCTAAATTTAAAGAATAACTTTTTGGACGATACATATAATTTTCCATACCAAAGAGTTATTCCTGCAACAATCCTGTAGGATACAAATTACAACAAACTGAACGTTATTGCAGTCGCACTAAGGAACCCTTCTTAGTGCCGAGATGCCTGAAGAATGCATCTTAGTTGGATATGCCGATGACGTTGCGGCTCTCATCGCCACGCGCAACGTTGAGCTGGCCCAACTTAAGTTGAAACCGACCATGCGCCTGGACACCGCCTAGATGCCCGATCACGGGTTTTTTACATGCCCTGAGCAAGACCAAGATAATGATCCTCACAAAGAAGAGAACTGACACCATTGTCCTAGTGTGAGTGGGGAGGAAAGTAGTCCAGAAAACGTCACGTTGGACAACAGGATAAGATGAAGAGACCAGATCTTTCGTACGGCGGACAAGGCTGCTAACGTGGTAAGCTGATGAACAATGTCGGGGGTCCTCGGTCCAGAAAAAGAAGTTATTTATGTCCGCAGTCCAGCCTGTGCTCCTTTACGGGGCAGAGGTGTGGGCAGACGCTCTCACCAAGGATTTCTACAGGTTGCGATTCGCCCGGTTCAGCGTCAAAATGCGCTCCGGGTGTGTTCCGCCAATCATACAGCATACGAACCTGAATCATAGTTGTTGCCGGGACATCCCTATCAAGCTCAAAGCAGGGGAGAGCATGGAAATTTATCGAGACAAGGCTAGATTGGCAAGGATGCTGCAAGATCCGAAGATCGGGCCCGAACCTTCCAGCAGTGACAACGCAGCTGAGAGAACGACACTCGAGGACAATGGACTGCGCGACTGTTCGAGCAGGTCCAACCATTGTTGGAAAGGGGGCATGACGAGGTATACCTCACGCAGTTACGGTTCTGACCAGGCGGGCAAGACCCGATCGCCGGATTGCATCTCTGTCCGGGCGTTCTCGACGATGGACAAGGAACATAACTTCTTCCACTGTCCGCGTTAGGAAAGGCCCCACCTGGAGGCCACAAGAAAACTCGATGTTTTTTTTCGGTAGACACGGTCTGCGAAAAGATTATGGTGGATGAGGGCAGAAGGGATTGTTTGTCATAGTTCATCCGTTTGTCCAGTTTGTCACATCCTCATGGCTTTTCCAGGAGGATGAGGAAATAGACCTGGCCCGTTTAGTTTCCCAGATCCCTTGACCGAGCGGCTGGATACGGAGCGAGTCCCACGGGCGTAAGCCAAGTTTAGGTCTAGCCTGACATAATGTGATTTAAAATTACAGGTTAGAATCCTAAAGAATATAATAGGTTTTTTAGTGTGTAAACACGTTTATAGGGGGGTCCCACACCACAGGCTGGCCACCTAAGTGCTTAATTGTATTATTTTTGGCTCTCTCGAAAAAAAAAATTAAAATATTAAAAAAGAAAGTTATATATACAAATAATAACAAAAACTGACAATTTCAGTTCAGAAAGTACGACAATTATAATTGATATAATTATAATTATATTATATAAGAACATGAAATTAACAATCTTAACACTGTTTTAAAACAACGAAGACAATCAAATCCTTTAACCCCTAGCAGTAAATATAAATAAAACCTGCTTACTTGCCATGAACACTTTTAATTTAGTTCCAAACAACCCCATTAACCCAATTACAGTGTCCATTAATAGTGATTAGACTGTTGTTTTTAATAACCTTAACAAATAGCCACTGTCATTAATGATTGCGTTTTACAAAACCATAATAGGGGAGTTTTTAGTAACTAATAGTGTTTGCAAGATAATGTTTCCTTTATCATATTGATAAGCACATTACATTACATGAGATTACATTAAATTTCACAATTTCAGTATATTATCATTGTGATTATCATTGTGTGTCTATACAAATAATTCTTTGAACAAAACTTGTTTCATGAAAGTATATTTCGTTTTTTTTTTTATTTCAAATTATAAAATATTCATGTTTTATGTTTTAATTTTTTTATAATTTAATTAGTCAACTTTTTTGTACAAAGTAAAATTTTTATGAAATTTACCGATTTTGAGATATTTGGGCTTCAAAATTTTAAATGGCCGACATTTTGAAAATACACAGTGAAATAATGTATTTTTTTCCTGAAAATGTACATTTGTATGATAAAGATTTATCTCAAATATGAACTAAATTCAACTATCTGTTTTAGAAATAAAAATTATTATGTGAAAAAACAAAACGGTGGCTAGAGGCTTGACGATGGATTTTAAACCACTATTGGTATAATGTTTTTTTCTTGTCTCAATGTTCAAGGAACAAATATACAAAATGGTTCCAGAGAGTTTCGGGACCCCCTGTATAATTAAATTGCTAAAATGTCTACTGAAAGAGTTTCATAATTAAATTTATTTAATGGATTTCTTTTTTGTTTTGCTATAATGGTGTGATACAAGGTTTATTTGTTTTAAAATGAATTATTTATTTCAGGGAAAACATTAAAATTTCAACATTTATGTTTGTCAAGATAAAAAACCTTGCTATCAATATCACCGATGTATTACCAATCCCCCACAAATGTCGTAAAATAATTGATTTAAATTTGCAAAGGGAATGTGTAGAAAACTTATATCATAGTCATAGAGGAAACGGCACAAGAGGGATTTGACAATGGTTAAACTCAAATAATTGCCGCACCACAAATTTAATTACAGAAGTAATTTCCAGTCGCTCTCTATTAGTGGTGATGATAGATTAACTTCAATTATTTTGTGATAGTAATTCATTTAAACTTAACTTCAAAATGGAATAAGATTCTAAATTGTGGTGCATGTACTAAATGGATTCTTTTTACTTTCTTCTTCTTAAATTGTACGGTCGTGGGCTTAAAAATATTATTTTATTAATTATATTGCTTTAAAAATTATATTATAGAAATAAATAATGACATTTTATGTAATAAATAACTTTTGTCAACAAAGATTAATAATATTAACGCATCAATAAACATTTTTTCTATTCAAATAGAAGATATCAATTTTATCGAATTACTTCCAAATTTCAAACTAATCAGTCACTCTACGGAAAGATAATTTTTAGTATTTCTTGATTTTTATTCATATTATAAATAAATAACTATACGGATATGATATCCCGGTAATTCGTCCGAAGAATTCCGTTGCAACAGACGCCAAGGCATCCATGCCATCTGGTGGTTGCGGTTTTCAGATTAGACTAAACCATTAGTCACGACCACAGCACATGCGTGCATTAGTGTAACTACATCTGATCTTACTCCCTGATAAACTATAGAAGCCAAGACAAAGAAAATGTAATTTAAAAATATTAATTACCTCTAGTCTTAGATTCCTACAGGCCAATTAAAAAAGTTTTTTTACAATGTGTATGTTTTACTATGTTAACATATATATTTAATATTAACAATGTTTTTATTTTTCTGTCAATCACATTAAATTAAACTGTAAGTAGTTTTATCCATAAACCGAGTTTTCTTATATGAGTTTTACAGTTCGATACTACCGTCGCATGTTTCATTCCTCTGAAATAAAAAGCAATAAAATTGGAACAAGCTTAGTTTCTCGTTTGAAAATATAAGTTACAAGGAAATAGTACCCAATTTGTCCACTAAAGCGCTACTACCCTACTGTAGTTTACTCGTACACTTACGTCTATGTAGATCCAAATTTGTTCACTGAAGCGCTGCCTAATAACAGTAGTCCCCATATGCAACTTATTAACCTTTTTGAACTACACTATCGGTTAAGTTTTTGAACCATGCAGTTCCTCTGAAATTGTTTGCTACAAATTAAGAGGAGGCCAAGGGAACGCCGTTCAGTGCTTCACCTGCTCACATTTTGTGACATTATTTAAAGTCCAATAATAGATGACTACATCACTGTAAGATATTTAAAATATTTACAGTATTATTTCAGATATATTTAAGATATTGTACAATATGTATATGATCCATTATAATCCAATTATATGATCTCATCAATAATATTGAGATAAAGATTGGATATGAAATCCATTATATGATCACAAAAAAATCCACGAAAAGGTTTTTTAATGGAAGAAAAAAATTTGAGATATTTTATACGCTTAAAAAATTTATATTTGGAATCCACGGACTTAACTGAAAATTTAATGATTTAAATAGAAAATCATTCAAAATAAATAACTACTCGTAATTCTTTACACTAATAATAATGATTTCAACATTTTGATGTCTCTTTAAGTTTTTAACTATTGGTGGATATTCTATAATAAATTTTTAAGCATTTACTCGAGAAAAAAATTTTTCGTTAGTTCTGCGTTATGTATTTTAAAAAAGTATTAATTTAAAAGCAGAGAAAAAATTAATATGTTTGAGCTCAATAAAGGTTATTACTTATAGGAATGTAATGAAGCCATATAAAATGTATTGCATATAAATGACAGTTCTTTTTTATGTGTTGAACTAGATGGATAAAGGTAAATTATTAATAAACTGAAACGAATAAGTTAAATTGGCAAAGAAGATGATTGCCAAGAAACAGTACTTTTATTGGAGGCATAGAAAAAAACGCCTTTCCTGTTGCAATTAAAACCTATTTCATGAACTTAGAAGCCAAAAGTTTCAACCGAAATTGCGTTTTATTAAAGCATAAATCTTGAACAAGTTTCGGAGTTTCCATAATTATTTCTTGAATAGCTTGTGATATGATTGAAAGAATGTTATCAATTATTAAATAATTGTAGTACATTTTTCATGGTTTCTTCTTTTAATTTATGTTTTAATAATAATTGGTTATTGATTTTGATTCCACAATAATTCACATAATTGCGATGATGTTTGAGCGGTTTCCCACTTTGTTTCTTAGTTCGGCACTAAAATATTGATTTCGAATTATAAATAGGGTAAGTAACTGATATTGTGTATGGTTTTTGTATTTAAAAATAATAATAATATCTTGGCTGTAACTATTCGAGAACTGTACTTTAGTCTCGTGATATTATTTTGTTGGGATTAAAAACGATTGTTTAAGGAAATAGTATTATAAACGGGTCTATATGGTTTATATAGATATTCTTTATACTTTTTAATTATATTTATAGTTATAGTTTAAAACTTAAATGTCAAACGGTTTTATATTTGGAAAAAATAAAAATAAAATAAATTATATGACGGCATGGTATTATACCGATAATAAATTATCGGTATGTACCGATGGTAAATTGCATGGTCTTGATTGTATAATGCAATTATACATGGGATAATGTAGTTTAATGTAGCACTTTCCGGACTAGTGACGATATATTCTATAAGATATATTATAACAAAATAGCAAGTTTGCTTTAGGCTTGGCTATTAAGGATTAAGTTCAATTTTTTATTTAATAAGCTCGTTTTTTAAAGAAGAAATTAGTGATAAAAGAGTATTGTAGATCAGGTTAATACCTGTGTTATACAACTTGGTAATTTTGTTGAATACATTTGACAATTATCTTATATGGACAGTAAAAAACTCATTACAGGGCATGACACTGCCGCAGGAATGGCTCAACAGTGCTTAAACTAAAATAATTACACTATAAATTTAATTACAAGCCCTGATGAAAAAGCCTCTATTACTAAAGCTATTCATAAATTACATTTGTGAAGTTGTATTTTTTCTATTTACTTTTTTGAAATTTTTTAATAGATTGAGGAAATCAATCAAGAGATTAGTTTTAATCCAGAAAAAGTCAACGTGGAAGTATTGTTTCATAAAAATGAGCTACAAAACAATCATTTACTAAAATGCTTCTAAAAACTATTAAACTTCAAAAGTTTTGGTTCATGAGTATCCTACAAAGTTTGGTGAAATTTTGCTGAAAACTTTAACTTATCACTTTCACATTGTTTGAAACCTAGTTTAGGTTAGGAAATCTCTGGTAAGCTTAATTACCTGTTAGCCTGATATCAGCATGATAACAGTTACCAATACGTCTTACCCTATCAGTTTTAAATTAAGAGGGAAATCTTCTGAAGGGAAGTATTCCTTGGTATCATGTAGCTTTAGCATCACATTATACTTTGGTTAAACAGTCCCTCGCATAAAAGTTTAAACCATGCATTTTTTTTCATTAATGTCCACTTTAAGTTTTTTTATTTGTTTTTATAACTTATCAATAACATATCGTTGTAAAAATAGTTATTTCTACAAGGAGACAACAAAAAGAGACTCAAATTATTCATTAAAATATATTTCTTGATAATTGATTAATAGAAATTTAGCCATTTCATTCGTAAAATACAATCAAATGTAATTTTTCATTTAAATTCAATAGTTTTGTAACATTTTGAACTTGCCTGTCACTGGGCGATTCTTGAAACTAAATCCATCTAAATAGAGGTTATGATAAAAACTTGATTATAAAATATATCATCAAAATATCACATTAAACATCATTGTTTTTCCCCAATAACAGGTGTTAAAACTATAATTTTACAAGGCTAAACTCGAGCAAAAAAGTTAGCGTGAGCTCTCAAATCCAATTTGTAACTGCTGACTACAAGAGACTGTTAACTATTTAATAGTATTCTGTGTACTAATTTTGTGGACTTTTTTCGTTAATTAAACTAATTCAATAAATTTTTTTCATCATGCATTTGCGATAAACGTTCTTTTGGGAACAGTAAGCTGTGATCGAAAGTAGTTAATTACCGATGGATTGGATAAACGTGATGATAAACAATAGTTTTCGGGACTAGACCGGAAAAAACTTAAGAGATTTTACACCAAGAGCGCTGCTTTTCTACTTACAGTAACGTATTCCATTACACATGTTCAAACATCAGATTGTTTTGCTTGTTGAAACAAATTAAACAATAACAAACCTCTAATGATATTATTTGTCGTCGTCTATTTTGATTATTACTAAACAGCTGAAATCAGTTCAAATAAAAGATAAACAATAACAACGTAAGATTCAGTTTATAGGTCAAAATTTATTAACTCTTGTCCAAAATGTATATTTATTTAAGGTGGTATGATGAAAAGTATTGTTCGTAACTCGTCCGAAAGTAATGTACCGGTGCTCGATCTAACTCCAGTACTCGGCTTCGCCTCGTACTTCAAAATTCGATCTTGCCCCCACAACGACCACTTTCCGGACTAGTGACGATATATTCTATAAGATATATTATAACAAAATAGCAAGTTAGGCAACCGATATGTTCGACCAAAATTCCATATTTTATCGTGATAGTTATCAATCATATTACTTCAAAACTATTAATCACTCGTTTTGACACTTCCACAATCGAAATCCTATTGCCATTAGTCAAGTTGCGGTTGCAATGATTTAAAATATATATTTTTCACAAGAAATATACATCAATGCATACATTACGAACTCGGTAGAAATTAAGGATAAAAAGGTTAAGGATTCTTATTTTATAAAAGAGATATGAGGAAAATAACAACAATTAAATTTCACTGTAACTATTAACTTTGTATTGCCCGATTAACCAACGCCATACCTTGTTATGGACCAATGTTTAAGTGATAAGCAGTATAGTTATGTAAACCAAATCGTTTTTATAACAATTTTACCTTAATGAGATAAAAAGTTTATGTCGTCCCCAAGATTCAACCAGCTAGGCATTAGGGCAATATATCTACACATTTATAGTTTTCTTTGTAATAGCTTAAAAGACACTAATTTTAATAGCACAGAAAGGTGGGTGAAGCTAACAAACTTGTCCCTATACTATTTTAGTTGACAATTATAAAAATTCTTATTTTTTTACGTCAAGGCTATATGTCCTTTACTTTTCTTTTCTCACTAGATTATCAAGTAGCCGAGTTCGATGCTCCCAAGTAACGAAAGGTTTATATTCATAACTGTGTGAAAGGTCATAAATCACTCGCCCAATAACAACACATCATGTCCACCTCTCGACGGACATTGGCCGGTCATTTATACCACTCGACAGTCGGAGTGCAGCAACGCACCTTCACTGTCCACTCAAGCTGTAGATTTTATCATTACCATAGTTATCAGTTTTATTAATAATTTTTTTAAATTAATCTAGAAATTTAATTCACAAATAAGAAAAAGAATTATAACAGAAACCCACATGATTAAAAAGAAAATGATTAATCATAGGTTGCACATGGAAAAAATTACCAGATGTTTTTCGGTCCACTTTTAAAATGTTACGACTACGACAAACTTTGCGGACTATTTACAGGGCATAGGCTATAAGGGCTGTTCTGCGTCATTATGCGTGTAGTATGATGAAAAGGTGGTTTTATTAAGCACTGAATTTTTCACATTTGGTCTTGTTATTGTACTGTGTTTAAAGTATAACAAACTTTAAAATATTTATACACCATGATTGCCCGATCATCCCGTGGGGAGCTGAGGCCAGCGAGTGGCTCGAACTCGCTCGTTAGCTCAGCCCTGCACATTTCCTCCGTCAGCATCTACTGAGTTGTCCTTCTATTATCTTGTTACACAAACTCTTGCCAACCTTTCGTGGAACTGTTTACTTTCCATCGACAAATTTTCACAATTAACTTAGCTTTCAATTTCACAAGGTCTTTTTACTTGTATACGGTTTTTCATCAATGTTTGTCAATGATTAGTTAAAGTAATGTTTAATGGATGTAATTTTTAATCTCTATTAAATTAATTCCATCGAAGTAGCATAAATAACTTATAAATAAAATAGCTCTCCTAAACATTTGATTACAATCTTTTGGTAAAAATACCATGATAAAAACTTATAGGACCTACTATAAATAATTATGATATTAAATATATACCGGGTGTCCATAAAGTCTTGCCCTGATAAAGAAGCCAAATAGTGTGAAAACTATTGGTAGTAAGATGACGTTTTATATCTAGTTTTAACAAGTGACTTTTAAAGTTTTTTATAGACATGCATAAACTCGATACACTTGTATACGTGATCTTTGGGTTGCCTGTTAATATTCTAGGCAATTTTTTTAATAGTTCTTTTTTTTACTAGCAACAGCTTTTTATTATTTTAGTTAGTATTTTACATCAAGTAATCCATTTATTATTGTATCTTTTAGAGTTTCTAAATTCAAAACTGGCGAAGGATTAACAGAAAATATTTGACAAACCCCCATATAAAGAAATCCAGAGTGGTCAAAAGTCATGAACGAGGTGATGGAAATTTAGCCAGGCAATGACGATCTGTTTTTGTAGTGCATTATAAGTAAACTGAATTAATTGTGGTCAATCAGCTGAGCTTAGTTATTAACAAATTAATGAGGGTAAAACTAGATTAAATTTCCTGGAAAACAAGATATTTAAGATAAATGTGGCTATAATAGTGTCCATACCTCAAAGCTATGAAATCAGGGCAAGTCTTTGTGGACACCCGGTATATTAGAGATCGCCACTGATTGGAGCTCGACCAAAATTTCATTTGATTTTGACCGAGTTTTTTTTTAGTTTACAAGTAGTTTACCTCTGAAACATATGGTTTTCTAATATTTTTTGTTACAAAAGCATTCTTAGGGTACGTTAACACAGAGATGACTACAAAAAATTGTCTCTTTTTACTGGTGTATCCATATGGCTAAGGCCTCGGATTCCACGTTAAACTGTAGGTCCCTAGATACCATTGGCTGTTGCGCTATTAATTTACAGTCCTGTCTAAGTAGAATGTAGGTCTTAGTCAGTAACAAGACAACGAGATCGGGCCACAATCATCCCACACTCATCTCTCATTCATATTCATGTTAAAATATCCACTATGTGAGGTCCCTGTCTCAAACTAGTGATATAGTGATAGTCGACCACTTTGGTTGTCAACCTCTGGTGTAAACGCACCTCTTATGATTCAATCAATTGCCACCTTATATTATGCTTTGATATGTCTTATAAGATTAACATTGGAACTTTGAAAGACTGTAGGGCACAGCCCAGGGGGGTAGATGTGAATTATGATGGGATTCTGCTCATTTGCAGGAAACTATCTTTCTAACGGCATGTACCGATGTCTCCTACAATGTTCATAAGGCGAGGAAAATTGGAGAAAAAAATCATTTTTCATATAAATACATTGATTACTTATTAGATGAAAAAAATATTATAAACTGTGTAATTTGAATCCATCTGGGATCGTTGAAAGGACTCGCCTGTATAAAATCTTATTTATTGAAAGTCTAAGAAGTTATTTAGAAATTGATACAATATTTCAATGGGATAAGCTTCTAGAAAAGAAATAACTGTTTTTTCACATGATTCATGCGTTGCTTCATTTTATAAAATGTTTATGGGTACAGTATGTCATCCCTTTTTGTTTAAGGTATATTCTGTAAATCAAGCCTTCACTTTTTTACTGATTTATATTTCATTTTTATCTAAATTTCTCTCAATGTACTTGCTTGACCTTTTTATGGTAAAAGCAAATGAAGAGCAAGAATGTGTATCAACTGTCACAATCACACTTGGGAAAACTTTGTTGCCCAACACGCTACAAGGAGCAAAACAGCCCAAAACTTGGCTGCAAGATTTGTCGTGGCATTGGAGCTCTCCCGTGAATATGTTCTGTTAAAGCACGGCTTATATAATATTAAATATAATGTACTTATCCAGTGGATATTATTGTTTAACTTGTTTAAACGTATTATCGTCATACATTTAACACAGTATTAGAATTTGTTAGGACCAAGAATACTTTTTATACTTCTTGAAATTCGAATCCTGTTTTAATTGTGAGTTGAATAACGATAACACTTACCTAGAGCAATAACCCCATGGTCAATAATTACTTTGAACAATAACACCATGGACAATAATTAACCTACAACAAATTTAAAATTAATAATTGTTGTTTATTTTATCATTATTATTTTACATCGGAACAGTTGTGTTCAGGTAATTCCTATGCCCTTAGTAACTCCCTTGCAACCCCTGTTAGTTATATGACCTATTTACCAAGTAAAATTTTACTTTCATATCAGTTTTAAATGGTAAAATATATTTACAGATTGCATATTTTAAATTTATTATCTTTAACTAAACATTACAGTAAATCTTTTTTAAGTTGTGAACTTGTCATTTTATTTCAATTTTTTCACAGAACTCCAATAAACGTAAAGTATTCTTGCTTATTGTGTTTGATACATTTTAAACATGGAACATCTCTTAGTGTTTTAAAGCCCCACTTGGTATTTTTATATGGAGCATGAAATTGTAAGGACGTGGAATACTAATAACGAATGGAATAATTAATTAAATGTTAAACAACGAGTAATTTAATAAAATAGCTGCGACAACAGCCAGTGATTTCCCTGGAGCTCGGAAACGCCTGCGGTTACTTCGACGGTTCAACTGTTATAAATATGGTTTTGTAGTATTCATATGCAATTTCAATCAAATATCCTGTATGAAATCTCCTAGTCAATTGTGTGGCTTTACATTGCAAATACTCGTTTGTCGATGGGGATAGAATATAAACTATAAAATGAGATAAAAAGCATTTTAAAATAAATGCAGATAAAATATATGCAATAGTCCTACCTTTTTTCAAATATGAATACTTTAAAAATAACACTTCATTTAAAAAATTTCAATTTGCATTTATTAAGTATCATGAGTACTTTTAACCATAAACAATTTACTATTCACAATGCATCACATTTTGTGACGTTATGTTTTTGTTTTCTTATAATTTGATTTTAAAAGTTTGTAAAAAATATAGGCATTCGATTGTTCATAAAAACACAATTCTAGTTATCCACATTTTTGCACTGTACATTCTTTGGTGGGGCAAATGTAGTTATAAGGCTCTGGATTATTAAGCTCTGTTAGTCTCCAAAACGATAAGGGGTAAATAATAAGACTGTAACAAGTTTGTCTTCAATGTAGTTGACAGTTAAAGAAGGACTTACTGGTGTTAAATCACTAATGAAGTGATGAGCAAGAGCTAACCCGCTTTACTGTGAATAATTAAACACAACATTCCCGTGAAACGCCTTCGGTGTAAAGTCTTAGTATATTTTTAAAACGTCCTCAGTAATTCGCATGTGCTTCTTCTACAAACCCCGATACAAAACTAATGAAAAATTACAGGTAGAATATATTATGTATGAAGTTACCCACATTAGAAGAAATTTCCGCTATCATAACATATAGTCTAAAATTATCTCTGTAAAAAACTAGACAAACGTTTAAAATATAATCTTTGAAATACGACATAATTAAATAATAGACAACATAGTTTATCTTGAAATAGTAAATAAAAAAACTTGACTCAAACCAAGTTATCCTTTTGTCGTCACTACTTAGAACACAAAATAACAAACCCATATGTCATTTAAACCCCATGTACTAAATCAGCGTAACACAAGAGATTGCATTGTTAGACGGAACTACCCGCCAACTGTCGCTTTATGCTGCATTGTCTTCAGCACTCGACTCTAATTATTCTATTTTATGGCTGTCATGCTATGTCTTCTCGTCTCATAGAACAATATTATTGGCTAATATTTTGTTTTTATAGAAGAAAATAAAAATGTTTTATAAATCGTTTAGTGTATGTTAGAACTATAACGACAACTATAATGTTGTATGTTTAATTTTATGTTTTTTTATTGTAAATACAATTATTTTTTACTTACTAATATTTGGTCAGTTCTTTAATATTGTAAATTCTTAAACATTTTAAATATAATTATTGAAATTTAAGAGAGCTGACTACGCCTTTCTTATATACATTTAAAGAAATAGAATTGAGACATCACTACCGGGATTATAAGTTACGTTGTTACTTTTGGAAAAAAAATGTTTTACCATTAATAAAAGAACCGAGAGGCTATTTAAGTGAGAATATTTAAATGAGGCTTGATAAGTTCACTTTTACATTAATAAATTAACTGAAATACGTAAATGCACAATAGAGCTAACCAACTTTATGTAGGGATTTCTTTAACATTGAAGTGACTACTAATGTGTCACTGTTTTTCCATTTGTATTTTGGCATTGTTTTGTCCTTGACCTGACGGAATGTCGTTCATTACTGTAGAATAAAACAGTTTGTAAAGAGCTAACTGGCCAACTGCATGAATCTTCAAGTACTGAAGTAAGTATCTAAAGATCTAATTTTTACAAATAATGTTTGAAAGTAAATTCTGAACAAAATATTTTCAACTCTTCTACAGCAAATAAAAAAATAGAAATAAGTAAAAGAACCATCGCTAAAAGAAATATTCGAATAAATAAGTATTGACATGTTCATAACATTATATTTTGTTTGTTTACTCTTAAAAACGTTATGTTTTTGTTACAAAATACCATTATATTTTGTCATTAATAGGTTGTAAAATATTTACCGCATTATAGTTTACATTTCAATAAAGAATGTTGAAAACTAAATTCCTGGTCTTTGATTTACGATAATTGCCAAACATAAATGTTCTAAATATATTTTTGCGTAATTTTGCCTTCATACCAGCCCATTTCAAATACATAAATAGAGTTGTTTAGTACACAATAAAATACTTTGTCATATGCCTGATTTTAAAAACCTCCGTCGCAGCAGACCTGCGTACTCTACGAATTTCCGACAGAATTAGATGTTTTTTTCCCATAAATATCATAGGAGGGAGGATGTAGGTTTGCTGCCATGGGGTTGCTGTAAGTAAATAAGGAGTAATACCTTCCAATTGCAGTCACATACTAAATTAAGATTTGCAATCATTAGAGTTTTCACCGGTAAAAGACCTAGTAGATTATCTCCTTTACAGCAGAAGCGACAAAAGAATAATAGACACAAGAGGTAATGAGTTTCAATGAAGGTAGCCTTTGTAAATAATGACGAGGGGTTTTCCTGAGACTATGCTCTTTTTACTCTTCTATCTTATTTATATGCAAATGAACTAATCAATCTGGAAGAAGGTCTAAAAAACATTGGTTGGGAAAAATACTTTTATTAAGAATATTGAACTTTACGCGGTGTTTTCATGTCTGTCATAAAATAATTAATTAAACATTTTTTAATTTCGTTGGCTGTTTATTTTTGAGGCTTTGATAGCACAAATAAATATGAAAACATTAAATTTGACAAAATTTCAAATGTTAAACTAATAATAATGATTTTTTAAATTATTATTTATTACTTTATAATCAAATAATAGGTTTACTTTTTAAGATCATTTGATAGTTCTATTGATCTTTGAATATTATTACCTAAATTAGCTGATTACTTGTGAATTACTGTAATCTTTAATAATTGTTACTGATAAAAATAAAACATTTTTTTATATTTTTTTATACGTGGGAGAGATTTTTGTTTTCATTTCTCTTTAACATACAAAAGTTACAATAATAATTCAAGATTAACAATCTTCAGTATATTATTTAGTGACATATTTGAGAGAATTAATAACTCGAACTGGACATGGATCCGTCATAAGTACCTACCACATTGCCAGTAAAAATCCTTTACTATAATTTTTTTTAAAACATCACAGGACAAATTTTGAAAGGCTCAACATCAGATTGTCACAATGGTTAAAAAAATCTATTGATGAAATTTTATGTTTTTAGTTAGAAAATCTAGTCTTTTGAAGTGTTTACTACATTAGTTATATTCAATAAGTAGTGCAAAAGTAAGGCTGCTGGCTCACTTCAAGGTCACCTGAGCGATGACGTCATCGAGGTCAATGACCCCACCGATGACGTCATCGATGACGTCATCGATGACGCAATCGATGACGTCATCACCAATGACGTCACATCCATGACGTCACACCCATGACGTCACAGAAATGACGTGCGGATGACGTCATCACCCCTTATATCACCAAAATGACGTCATCGATGTCACAAAGGTCAAGGTCACGCCGAAACCTAAAATTTTTCGGCACTTTTGCGGTTTCTCGCACTACGCTCCGAATTTTAATCCGGTTCCCATGACCTTGACGACTTGGAGCGAATTTGCGATGAGAAACAGCAAAAGTGCCGAGGAAACTTGAAGTTTGCAACGTGACTCTGCCTAAACCGTCATGTGACACCGCTCGGGTGACCTTGAACTAGCCCAGCTGCCTTACTTTAGACCAGTACTACAACCGCGATGTGCACCCTACGACAGACACCGAGCGACTGACTGTCCGGCTCTGTGTACTCTAGGTATATCGGCTTGAGAGACTAAGACTCTAAACTGTCAGGAATGGGAGTAACTAACTGAATTTTGCAAGGAAAAGTCATTTCATCCAATATTCTAAACAAATCCTCATCAGTAAAACTTACATTAGTCTGTTTGGTATAAAACCTAGGGTGTCCGCGCAACAGTCTTCGCCATTTAGCTAAAGTTGAAACCCGTTTGACTTTGAGTTTGGGACAGTGAGCAACTAACAAAGTCTTAACACGGCTAAGTTTCTTACCCAGAGTGTCCCGCGACATAGCCTCCCCTCACAAAAGTCCGCACAATACTGAGAGACTGTTGGTAGCGCATGAGTGAAGGGAAAAGTGGTGGGGGAAACAGCAGGAGCGGGGAAAGGTCACAGTGGTGGGGAAGGTGAGGTTGAACGCTGGAGTATCGCATCACTTCACCATGAGCTGTCCTACAGTCAACACACTGTTCTCGCAGCCCGAGTTGGCGCAAGAAGAAACTCTACTGTACAGCTTAAGCTGTGAGGGGCAAGGAAGAAAAGTTAAAGTTGAAGTTATGGTAAACTCTAAGGTGAAGAGCCGTCTAAATAAAGTGATTGTAATCTTTCAATCCCCAATAACCTTAGAGAAATACCACTTTATAAAGCGACACCTTAGTTGGCAAAACAAAGTGGAATTGGAAAAGATTACAGTGAAATTAATTTAACTTAAAATTTGGACTGGACACTCTTGGCGATACCACGTGGCGTGCAAATGCCACCCTAAACATTACAAGTTAGGTTATTGAGCACCTCTGGTACAATAACCGATGTGCTAGAGTTAAAGTGTGACGACCTTGAGTCAAAACACAGAAATACTACAATTCGATATCGTCCCAGAGTTAAAGTGTAGTGACCTACATTCAGAACTTGTAAAATTACTTACATATAGAGAGCTATGGAACAGCGAGACGCACCGCATGGAAGCCGGAGACATACTGGCGAAGCGGTGTTGTGCAGCCTAGGGACCCAGTTGTGGTGGGGGTACAGCCAACACTTAGAGTACAAGTGTCGTGGGTGACCTTGACCCACTTAACTTACCTGACCCCCCCCCCCTCCCCCCCTCCCCCCCCCTCCCCCCCCGACAAAAAGTTCCAACCCCCCCCCCCGACAAAAAGTGCGAGCCCCCCCCCCCCCCGACAAAAAGTGTACGCTGGCAAGCAAAAGGTTGTGGCGGCCTCTGCACTCGGACCGAGGACGTAAGCCATTAGGGTGTCCTCAGTATGTTTCCCTTCTGGAAACTCAAAATTATGTAAATGAATCTTTGTTAGCTATTTGTGTTTTTAGTCCCCAAGGCCCCCGAACATTCGTGGTTCGCCATGGATGTACGGGGGCCGAAATTTTTTAATGTCCGTGTGGCCTTGACCCACAAAGACTTGTAAAAAGTCAATGCATTGTAAATTAAAAATATTAAAGATAGGTTACGGGAGTAGGCCCCCGTGTAAAGCCTATTTTAATTATCGGTAGGCTCCTGCCAGGCATGCAAAAGGTTGCGGATGGCATTTGGGAGCATGTCCGTTTGTACGCTGGCATGCAAAAGGTTGCGGCGGCCTCTGCACTCGGACGAGGACGTAAGCCACTAGGGTGTCCTCAGTTTGTTTTCTTCTGGAAACACAAAATTATGTAAATGAATCTTTGTTAGCTACTGAAAAGACAATGCAGTAAATGTTTACAAGTCTTGCGTGGCGAAGGGTACAGGACATTGGATGTTGCCTTGTTGTCATAGTTGGGTCTCTTCGGAGGCTACAGCGATGACAACCCAAGTGCCTCACACCCCCAAAGGGGGGTGTGGGGCTTAATTTTTTTAAAGTTTTTTTGTGACCTTGACCTAAATATGTAAAATAAAATGCGAACCCCCCCCCCACCCCCACCCCCCCCACCCCCCCCCCTCCTCCTCACCCCCCCCCCACCCCCTTTCCCACCCCCTCCCCCCCCCAACTTTTTTTTTTGGGAAAAATTTTTGACCTTGACCAAAAAGTTTTTTGCTCCGGACGAGAAGTGCCCCCCCCCCGGGTACCTTGGGCGTGGTCACCCGGTGGGGATATAAGGCGGCCGGGTTGCACGCATTTCTCATTTTAGCTCCAGCGCTTATGCTGACCGGTTCTTAAAATGTATCGTCGTATACCTTATGATCCTTCGTACTATAATCTGTTTGGTATTAATAGTATTACAGACAATGAGCAGAAATTGTATAAAAAATTTTGTTGTTTACTTGATAGAACGCACAAACTACCACCAAATACTTTCACCTACAAGCTACCCCTGATAGACAAGGATGATGTAAGCAAACTAACAACAATTCAAGTGAAATTTCTCGAAGAAAAAATCCTTGTTTGTGTAAGAGAAGTGTTTCATAATGAATATTCAAAAAGATTGGCCTTCGACTTTATTAAGGAACATGCAGGACGTGAAAAAGAACAGTACCCAGGATTATATTATTTATATCTTTTTGAGAATGGAGCAAGTGTAACGGTAGAAATAAGTATTAAACTAATGTAATTCTCCCAACCAAGTGTTAAACTAGGACTTGAACTTGGACTTGATTGAGGTTTTTTTTGTAGAACAGAGCGGGGGATAGATCACTTTGCGGCAATGGACTAGCATGCTGCTTAGTGGTTTATCCCCCGCTCAAAGGGTATCTTTACGCGACCTTGACCCACATAAATGCATAGTTTGTGGGGGTATAAAAAAGGGCAAACCAATTGGATGGATACACCACTTCT